>JAULKM010001215.1:0-31776 GCA_032355605.1 Rubia tinctorum
AATCAAAAAATTTCCCTAGTTTCCCTAAGCTCACCTATGTCTAGGTTTTCATAAAGGCTAGAAGGGATCACATTAATAGATACTCCTAAGTCAATCGTAGAATTTTTCACCATTAAGAGAGACCACTCTCCCTATTTTCAACTTTCCTACCTTCCTAATTGGTTTGTTCCTTTTCTTAGTGTATAAAAATTTCATGAATTTTGCATAAGAAGGAATATGATCAATCAAGTCCAAAAGTGTAACGCAAACCTCAACCTTCTCGAAGATCTAGCAAATGTGTGCATCATCGGTTGTCACCTTCGGCCTTCCCCTAAGTGTACTAGGGAAAAGTGGTTGAGGATTCACCCTTACCTTGGGTATGGGAAGCTCTTTGATGGGCTCCTCCTCTATAACTATCTCACGCTCCTCCAAGTTGGTATTATTGCTTTCCCCTAGCAAGTCATCCTCTTGCAAGATTTCCTTCTTAGGCTCGCATGATTCCTTCCTGCTCATTCGCTTCAAAGCGCTCATGTTTCTCGAATTGATCTCCGGATGGGAAGGGATCTTTCTGGACTCTTTAGCCTCAATTCGGCTCACCGAGGTAGCGAGTTGCCAGACTTGGATTTTAAGTTTTTTTATGCTTGAAAAAGCCCTAGTCCCGAGATATGCAAAATGTGAAAACATCTTACTTCTTAGCTAATTGGTAGATAGCTTCTAAATTTTCTTATAATTGGTAAATTTTTGTTAGAAGGCCTTTCACCCCTTGGACAGGGTTAAGGTGGAGCTTTATCCACCTCAATTGTACCCTTGAACCTCCTCGCACCAACAAAAGTTGGTGTGATTACGCTACCTAGCTTTGAAGGTATTCATGTAGGGATCTTTCCTTTCACCTCCTTGGTTCCCTCGAAACCCTTGTTGTTGTTGTCCCCTACCGACTGGTTGCCTATCGCCGCCAATGAACTTCAATGCCTTCACCACTTCCAAGTCTTTTACCATTTAGGGACAAGCCTTGAAGTGATGATCGAGACTACAAATGACACAAACATTGACTTGGTAAACTCTCCCCTTCATGAATTTCTTCATCATAGAAGCAAGTACTTGGACGTTCTATTCTAGCTTGGGAGATTTAGACGGCTCACCAATGGTCTTCACACGAGATCTAGTACCGAATTGCAACATTCCGTTGCCCATTTCTTTGAAGAGTGTCATCACATCCTTCAGACTATTGTTGGCGATTGAACAGTTGCACACAATATTCACCATTCACATGTCATCATCACACAGCCCCTTGAAGTAAACCAAATCGCCTTCCTTGAACGGATGATATGAGTAGCTCGCCAATAGCTTCTGGAATCTTTCCTTATACTTTTAGAGGGATTCATTTGCGAACTGGGATATATTGGAGAGCTATTTTTTTGAACCAGCAGATTTTGAAGCTGGAAAATATTTCTCGGAGAATTGAAACTTCATGTCCATGAAGGAGGTAATGCAATCGAGTGGAAGGTAGTATAACAAGTCTTTGGTCGCATCCCATTGTGAAAAGGGAAATGACTTCAAATTGCAGTCCTCTTCCGAGACTCCCGACGGCTTCATATTGGTACAAACCAGATGAAGTGCTTGTTCGGATCTTCACCAGCCATTTCATGAAAACTTGGCGAACATTGGATCAAGCTGCTCTTGAGCTTAAAAGTCACATTGGGTGGTAAGGGGGTAGGGGGAATACAATACATAGGGGTTGATTTTCAAATTTAGGAGCCATCAACTTCCTAAGTGTGTGATTATCCTCTGTCATTTCTACAGTTTCTTCTTCCACTAAAGTTGGCTCTTATGGAACCCCCATTCTAGCTCTCCTTCTCCTTCTTCTCTGCTACTTGCGTACTCCGTTAGATAACATAGAGTCCCTAAGTTCATGGCACGGGTATGTACTAAAAACTTGGAGAAAAACAATATTCAACTAGAAAAAAACTAGCACAAGGATTAGATGTACACAAATAACTACCACAAGGATCAACAACAACCAACTAAAAAATAAATAAAAACAACACTAGCTATTTAACTAACATGCAATGCAAGTTAACAATTAAACCTTTAAACTAGCATCTGCAGCAGTGGCGCCAAAATTTGACCCGCCCCCTCTGGGCATCGTTAACCTTGAGAGGAGGCTAAGTATTAAGAGTTAGAGATAGAATTTGCATTGTTGCTCCCATTCCTACTACTATGATACCTATGGGTTAGATAGAAGTATGACCAGGGTCATCCACAGAGATGCTAGGAATCTAAAAGTTAACTACACACAGATGCGATCGGGTTGTCAATCAAATCACGTGTCAAGAATAGCTAGAATTGCTAAAGGAGGCTTTGGGTGGGGGGGGGGGGTTACTAACAACTACTAGCTTTCAAATCACAAGAGAATAAACTATGTCAACTAGCACTTAGGGAGCATTTGCATAACCATGATCCATGATATTTTGATCCGCGATTCCATCACATACAAGAACTATAAGCTTATTCTGGTGTTTATGATTTGTAGTGTAGTTGAGTGTCAACACTTCCCTATACCTATCACGTAGGGTGCGCATGTAATCTTCCATTGACACCGCATCTGTAATTACGGAAGTGCAACAACGGCCTTGCCTGCTATGTAGAATTAAATCTCCCCCGTACAATTACGTCCTGATCACTACACCACGAATGGTTCTCCCTAGGACTAAAAAGGTAAGAGGGTGAAGCATCTTATCGATGGCTCTATTGTTGCAATACGCTAACCCTAGTTTTCTTCTATCGCTATATCTATCTGTAACCCTTTGGGCCAATTTTCTGGATAAGACTAGTGTATGGTTGATCGTAACATTAACTCAGCAATCCACATGCACACACCCATACAGTTTTGAACTATCGTTACCCCAAGCACATCTAGGTTTCCCTCCGTGGGGTATATCAATAATTGTGCCAACATGAAAGTAGACTACAGTGTGTGCTAGTCCTAGTGTGACAATCATGTAATTAATAATAACATGAAGATCAAGCCAACATAATAATCACTAACAAAGAGAAATAGGTAGATTTAAGGAATCTCTAAAAAAACATTAATTCATGAATAGAAATATAAACACCAAATAAATTAAATAATCCCCAAGTATTGAACCCAAATATTTCATTGAATTCAGTGTCTTTGGGTAAAAGAAAAATAAAGAGAAGAAGAGACAAGAGATTAGAGACAAGAAAGAGCTCCTTTTTCTATCTAGCATACTTTTAGGAATCTAAAATAATCATAAACTTAAACCCTAGTTGACATAGGTCCAAATAGATAGTAGTAGGAAATTGGGCCTTGAAAATGGTCCAAAATAGGCCAATAAACCCTAGCAGCCGCAATTGACATGGCCAGTGGAAGATGGCACGGTCTTTGCCAACCGGTTGGCTTCGTGCTGACAAAGGTCGTACAGTCCCATGCTAGTGCTACCTGATCGGTCTGGCATGGGCCATGTCAGTCGGTATGGGCCATTGGCTTGAGCCCTATTTTGAACTTTTGACCATGCGTCCTATGTTGTTTGGCGCAGGCCATCGCCTGGAAACCCTCTTTATTAGTCGAATAGTGTGGGCCATGTCATTTTTCACACCCCGTGGGTTGGTCTTTGAATTTTGGAGTTGAAACGATGCGAACCATGTGAAATGGTGCACTGTTCATGCTAAGGGAGTATGATATGGCCCGTGTTGGTTGGCACGGGTTGTGCTAGCCACCCCTATCATTAGACATTCTAGGTGGCCCTTCTGCTGGCCAGTTGCTTCGTGCCGGTCGGCTAGTTTGTCCAGCTGATGACGCCCTCAGTTTTTTACCTTGTTGAACTCTGATTCTGCCTTTTTCGGTTCAATTCGATCTACTATTATTCTTCAATTTTATGGCCATCTTTTCCACTACTATACTTGCGAATGACTTTCAAATATCTTCTACCATTCTTGTGAATAGATTTCAAATATCTTCTACCACCCTCGCAAATGGCCTTCTTCAAAATGATGGCAAAATACTCACGGGAAACTTACTAGTAAGCTCACAAAGGAAAATCTAGCTGCTCGTGAATATAAAGTGTCCATTAGATTCAATTATAACTATAAACTTGGGATTTAGATAAGGAAATAGATAATAGTCATCTAAACCCTTTGTCTTGTAAACCTAACTAAAACTAGCCATCAACCAAAGAAAACATACTAAGAAATGTGTCAAATGCAGTTGTTAACGCATGCATAAAGGTGCACATCACCTACCCTATCTGCTATAGTCTTCTTCGCTTAAGTTTTTCATCCTAATTTTTCCTGCACTATCGTCGGCCACCTCTCGCTTCACCTTTTCATCCTTACTGTTCCCATTCTAGTCCTTTCATCCTTATTGTTCCATTTGAATTGTTCAAATCTATATTTTTAGCCAGTTTTTAAGTCGGGGCTTGTTGTTTTAGGTTTGGGTTTCAGGAGAAGGGTTGTGGTTGATTGGTTGAGTTTTGGGTAGTGTTAGTGAGGCTGGTCTTGGCTGGGCGGGCCTCGACAGTTGGGTGGGGGTTTGGGAGAGGTTGAGGTGAGAGGCATTGGTGAACACTAAGAGAAGCGCAGTGGTGAAGAAACTGGGTGGATGAGCGAGAAAGGGTGAGATGAGTGGCTGGGCTGGGCGGGGAAAGGGAAATTGGTTGGTTGGGCTAGAAGATGGAAATTGGGTGGTTGGATGGGGAGAGGGAAGTTGGGTAGATTGGCAGGTGGGAGAGGTGATAGGGGTTGGGTGGGTGGGGAAACTAAGAGGGAGAGTTATGCCGAATGTAGAGGTGATATGAGAGAGAGAAATTAGGAGTTATAGAATGTGGTCGCCGACGGTAGGGTTTTGGGGATTGATGGGGTTGTGGTGAGCGGTGGCTAGTGGTAGGGTTTTAACGTTGAGATTGGGTAGTGGTTGGTGGCGAGAGTGGGGCTGGTGGTGGTGGAACTGTGGTGACTGGGTCGGGTTTGGGATCGGGTAGTGAAGCTGATGGGTTTGAGTTATGGATCAGGTGGTGGTGGATTTGGTGAATGATGGAGGTACGGCTGCAGCACGGCAATGGCGTAGCAGCGACGGTGGGTAAGGGTATAAATGTTCATAAACATTCAACTTTTGGTCGAGGGGGGGGGGGTTACTTTTCTCATTTAAGTGTGGTCAACAACGTGAATTTCAAGGTCAATGCCGGAAGTGCCACTTTAGAGTTATATTGGCACTTTCACAAGTATAATGGGTTATATTGGTATAGTTCCCCAAAGAATCAATAATCAATTATTTCGTACGTAATACATAAATAGTATAAAACAAAATAACTACATCCAAAATACAACATAAATCTCACTACAAGAAAAATGACCTATTACTTTGCCCCTCGGTTAATAACCGAAGTAATTAAAAAGTTATTGCATACTCATAATAACGGAAGTAAAAAGTTCTTTTACCCCGATTCATTTTTTCAGAGTAAATAATATTTTTTAACTCGGTTAAAATGTAACCAAGGTAAATAATATTTTTTCTTACCTCGGTTATTATACCAGTCGGAGTAAAAGGTAAAAAAATCAAAGTAACCGAATAGCGTGCGACATCGCATATGATGTTTAAAAAACATGCCCCAAAATCCCATTATATGTCGTTTTCACAGACATGTGATGCGATGGATGACCGATGTTACGTTTATGTAAAACATAGAACTTTTAGAGGTTAAAGTTCAAAAGTATTTGTTCAATGGTTTTTTGAAAAATTGTAAAAAATGGTGTTGAATGTCGCGGTTGAAATGGTTTTTTAAATCATGCACAAATCAAATCACACATATGGTCAATTATATATTTTTCAAATAAGGTAGTTAAATTATTAAAAAAATAGTAGTCATGGAAATATCCTTACAAGTAGTACATAAATTTGAATAAGAATTGTCTTAGTTCCAACTATACATAAATTACAATAAACTCAATTAGCTCATGTAATAATGACCTTGAAGACAATAGGCCTCCCAGCTTCTATGAACTTGAAGAATAAGGTGTCCCCAATGCGCAGGCGGCTTCCGAAAAGGAAGTTGCCAAAACCCTTTGGGGTCAGGTCCTTGATCTCCCCAACCCCGAGTAGTTCATGCGCCACTCTCTTCCATTGCAGCTCAATACAATGGATGTCTTGTCATTCGGTAGCTTTAGGCCTTACCGAATAATTTAACATCAAATAATTACATGCATTTAATTATAAGCTAGTTTTAGGGCTTACCAAAGTTGGATATTTCCCCAATGTTCTGTTGTTTTAGAGTGAAATGGAAATGTGGGCTATCAACATCCATTGTATGTTGTTCAAGTTTGAACGCAAGACTTTGGGTTGCTCCATTGTGCGGAGAATTGTATGAAAAAAAACATTAATTGTGATAAAGTGTGAAGATGTATTAGTAAATATATATATATGTAAAATGGTAAAATACCTAGGAAAAGGGGAGACTTGACGATCCTTAGCCAGCCATCAACCCTAAATCAAAATCAAAAAAAATTAGGGTAAACTAGCCTAAAAAGGCAAGGTGCGACGCCGACCATGCTTCACAGGTACATGTCGGTTCAAAACTGTGACTTAGTTGACATTTACCGACAACGTTGCTTTATAGTCGACTAAAGCTAACACTTGACCGATGCAGTAATGAGGTCGCATATATAATTTTAAGGTAAACTTAAATACTTGTATGCGACATCGGTAACCAATCAATTTTACCGATGGTTAAGCCGACATAAGTACGACATCTCATACTGAACAACATATTACTAGAAGTAAGAATGTATGATGTCGCACTCTATTCGCATTAATCGATTTGTAGCTGACAAGCTACCGACGTCGCATGCACCAGATGCAATTGCGGTAAAAAACACAAGAAACCCAGAAAGATATGATTAAAAAACAGAAAATTACACAAAATGTCCAAAAACATACGAAAACATAGTACCTAGGTTTACATTTAAGGAAATGGCACACTCTAACAAATCTGAGTGAGAACTAGAATACCAAAAAACACAACACATTCACAGGCCATAGATCGGACAATGTAAAGTAACAATTACAAATATTTAGGAGTTAGAAGAGTAGAAACACCATACCTTTGACAAGAGAGAAGAGAATAGGGGGTGGGGGACTATCGGAATTTGCGGGAAACATGGGAACAAACGCTTGAATTGATTGTCAGGGACCCCGCATTTATAGCCATTTCAAAACGACATCCTTTTGGACCCTTGTGATGTCCACCTTGCATGTAGAAAAGTTTCACCTACATTGGTTTAGGCGAAAAGCAACCAACCCATGACCAACAATGCACGTTTATGTGGGACTAACAATTTCAGCCCGCTATCATAACAACTGAGCCCACCAAGGACCAAAATGAATGGTAGTCTCTTTCACAAAAGTAAATAGTACATTGTTGCAACAACATTTTTTTGGTTGTGTATGAGATTTCCTCTACCTAGGGAAATAGTCGGTCAATAGTTCAAATTTATTTTTTAAATGTGGTCAAAAAAATATTTGCTAGTTTCAGAATAGTTGAAACAAATTATTCATTAGAAACACGTCTTTTGTAGTTTTGTAAATGATCGTAATATTAAAACTCTGTTTCATATGGTAGGTTAATTAAATTACATTAAACAAATAGGTTATCGATTAAAGAGTAAATTACATAAAAATCGCATTCAACTTTAATGTTACAAATATTCCAAATTCAAACAAATTTGTTTTAATTCGTTCGAAAATCTAAGCAGTAAAAGTATAATCATGAGGAAAGAATGATGACATTGAACACTACTAGCCTAGAACCATCTAACAGCTCAATTAGAGTGTGTCCCCAACCGTTAGTCCCTCTGCATCAAGAAACTTAGTAAAACCCTTTGGGTTCGGCGTCTTCAGCCTCTTGTTCCCCGAGTAGTGCATGTGACACTCTCTTTCGCCGCACCTCAAGACAACATGTTTCTTGAAATTTGGTAGGAGTGGAACGATTTGGCTTGGGATGCACTAAATTATAAATAGAAAACCACAGTTAGTAATTATGAAAGTAATCTAGAGAAAATGTTAATTGAAAATAAAATGTATGTGTAATGTGTAGGACTTACCAAATTTGGAACTGAACCAAAGTTTGTCTGGATTAAAGAAAAGATGAAATGTGGGATGATATCGCTAAATAAATTCCGTGCACGATCCTCATCCGAATTGCTACGGATCTGCATTGGTCAATGCAATTATTACAAATTAAATAAGAGTACGAATAAACAAATAAAAGGAATTTATGTAGCAATATAAACGAAAAATCACTCACCTTAATTGGTGAATGACTACTCGAACCTTTATTGTTAGAAATGAATCCTGAAAATAATATTGCCATGGATGATATATGTAATGATCGATAGAAATTGTTTCGATAGAAATCGGTTCAATTAATCTTTTAAGTCGGCCAGGTGTCGCACATACATGTCATTCCAAAATAATGGCATAGACGACATGTAAGAGTCACATTGCTCACCTATTGGTAAAACTGATTGGTTAACCGAGAAGGGCACGGCGTCTCTTACATGAAAAAACAACATAAATATGAATGAGCGATGTTGCACGGCGATCGCACCAAATGAAGTTGGATCAAAGGGCCAGCGATGTCACATTCAAACCTAGAAAATACACAAACAACAACAGAAAACCAGAGAAATTAAAGGTCCTAAACCAAAAAAATTTGGGTACACATTCCCACACCATATACATCATAAATTTAAGGAAAAATACAAAAATGAAAGTAATCTAAAGAATCTAAAAACTATACCTTTGAGAAGAGTGGTTGGGATGCTGTTGAAATTCGATTGAAAGCTAAATGTTTCAAGTGATTTATGAGGTGAACTCCATATATATAGTCACTGGGAACCCTTTTGAATTCCACCTGAGCATGTGTGATGTTGCACGTAAATCAACCTTACTGACATATGACCGATGTATGCTGACATCGGCTAACCTGGATATAGGCCTCAGTATTTCAGCCCATTAGCATAGTAAATGAGCTCATGTTTGACCAAAATGAATATAACTGACCTTAATAACTATTAATAGTATATTAGAAACTACTAATTAAAATTTATAAATGTCCATAAACTTTATTAACATCCGATTCGATAAAATTAATTTTTACACAATTGGTGAACTTTTGAGTTTTTACACTTAGGTTACTCCAAGAGGGTGGGAGAGGTGAAAATGATATATGGAGATATGCAATTATCTAAATCAATTGTCACTATCATGTTGTTCCAATTTAGGTATCAACGAACCGGGGTATTCATCCGTCATTTTTATTAGTATTCCATTAATACCCTTACGAGGAGCGTTATTAGAACAATAATTTCCACCATACAGAATCACACAAAATTACACATTCTTGTTTTTTTATGAATTAAAAAGATAATTAAATTCTGTCCATAAATTTTTTTTAAAGCGCTATTATGTGGCCTAGAGTAAATTGTAGATGATTACTTATAAGAATGAAAGGGTTAAACGGAAGATCTTGTGGGAGTCTCCATGGGATCATGCCATTTTATTTATCACTTTTGGAGATTAGAAGTTTGACTGGGAATGGCAAAGGTCCCTTCTGGGATGATCCGAATTGATTTTGGGACTTCCGATGAACTTTATAATTTTTGCACTTAGGTCCCTCCAGTGGGAGAAATCAAAATGAAAAATTGGAGATACCCTTATCTAATTCACATTGTCACGACCACGATATTCCAATTTGGGCATGAACGGGTTAGTGGAACGGGCCCAAATTATTCATAGATAGTATATGATTACACTTTGTAAAAATTACACTATGGCCCAAACTTCCTTGCATGTTCAATATGCTTCATAAATCCGCACCCGAGTATAAGGGTAAATGTTTGATATGGACATTATGCATACTGTCTCAAAGGGACGCGAATCGGGGTAATCGTCCATCATTTTTATTAGTATTCCATAAATACCCTTACAATAAGCGTTATGGGAACGATAATTTCCACCACATAGAATAATATGAAATTTCATATTCTTGGGTTTTTATGAAAGAAGATGATATTAAAATTCCATCCATCATATTTTAGAAAGCGCTAGTACGTGGTCTACAATAAATTGTAGATGATTACTTATAAGTATATTGGGGCCAGTTGGAAGAACTTGTGGAAGTCTGTCTGGAATAAGACCAGTTTCTTTATTACTCTAGATTATTATAAGTTTGACTAGGGATGACAAAGTTTATTTTTGAGACAATCAGAATCAAGTTTGGGACAACCGGTGAACATTTTAATTTTAGCATTAGGTCCCTCCAAGAAAGTGGAAGAAGTCAAAATGCAAAATTGGAGATAAAATTTTTTATTCACATTTTCAAGACAATGTTGTTCGGATTCATGCATAAACGGTTTGACAAAAGGGGCTGCAATCTTAAGACGGAGTATTTTATGACACTTTTTCAAAAATTAGACTATTGCCCTTATGTGCGACGTCGCACTTGTTTCGTATGGAACGAACCTGAAACCAACTCCCGACCAACGTCTGTCGACCTAAAATTTCTAGTAGGAACCAAAATTTTGAACCAAAATTTCCCTCCAACCCTATTTCATGTCAATAATATTTAACACCTTCACCTATTTCCCATCTCAAACACACTTCCTCCAAACCTAACTCCACACCATTCTTTCCATTCACATCAAGAGCTCAATCAAATTGCTTCTCTAAAAAATCAACAAGTTTTCTAGAATTGAGCATCTCTGGTGGTTTATACCTAGCCCCTAAACTAAAGGTTGTTGGCCTTTAGGCCCAACCCAAAGTAAACCATGTCCAAGACTCAGCCACGAACCAGGATTTTAGCAACCCGATGCAACCCACAATCTGAAATCCAAGAAATACGGAGCAATGATTATGGTCCACTATAAATACAAAGAGAGGAACACTGGTTTAGGTATGGAACATAAAACTGAGGAATACCAATTCTCTAGAGGAAGGAACTAACTTGATCGTCGAAGTTTTTCCCGGAATCACTTTCGAAACCTTTCTTACAGGTTCACACTTATAGTATGGTGATTACCAGCCATCTGGCCTAACCGAAAATACCACATCATTGGCGCCAACTTTGGGGACAAAGAAAATTTTCTTTTTAAGTCCTTTATTTCCTTCAGAGTAACCACGGTTTTCACTAGAAGTGAGATAAGCCAGAATCATCATACACAAGAACGAATGGCTGGGCGTAACTAGAATATGCATCCCAATAAATATCTGGAATACATTCCCAATATAGAACAGGAGCACAACAAAGAAGACCTGGATAATGACAAAGAGGAAGCCGAATCTCCCAATGCAAATCAAGAAAAGGAGAGAAAACCTTTCGCAGTTTTCTTAGAAACAAATAGGGATCACCTCTATAACCAGTTCCTAGCAACCATCAAGCAAAAATCTCCAAAGAAAAACAAAAATTAAGTCAAGGCATGAAAACCTTAATTACGAAGACGCATTTAGGGATACAGTGGTATAAGACTATACAGACCGGTCACCATTAGCACCATATCTTCGTGATTTCAAAATGTGAAAATATTTCAAACTTCCTTTGCATGCAAAGATCTATAATGAGACAACAGACCCCAAGGAATTCTTACATTTCTATCGCAACAGTATGCGATTTCGTGATACGGAAATTGAACTAGTCTGAAAACCTTCCCCTATTTTCTTGTTTGGAATAGCATAACATGGTATGACAACCCACCAAGTGGAAGTATTTGGTCGTTGGAAAAATTATGAAACTTTGGCAAAAATTTAACAAAATGGTAGCGACTTAAACAACATAGCCCATCGAAGTGATGAAAGCCTTGCAGATGACCAAAATGGGTTGTTACTATAAGTTTTCAAGTGCACGGTCTATTATTCCAATCATCACCAGGAGCATTCACCACATGTATACGATCATGAGAGTTTTACAAGGAACTCACTAAGAACATAGTTGAGAACCTAAGAGAATTGCAAAAAAATGATTGAAAATCATGTGCGAACTGACAAGCAAACAATCACAAAATAGAGCACGAGCAAGGTGAAAAAAGGATAATGGAAGATCCATCGAGGGGCTTTGTTAAAAAGGGAATATCCCTTTCAAAGGAAAATATTCGGGGGTGCAGATGGCATCATTTCCAGAAACTCTTTTGACGAGGTTACGAAATGAAATTTTATAGGTGAATAGGGAGTGGTTTTGTGAACCTATGCCTATGATAACACCACCGGACAAATGGTCTAGGAAATACTATTGAGCCTTTCACAAGGATCATGGACACGACATCAAATACTGCAAAGACTTGAAAAGGATAATAGAGGAGAATTTGCGAAATTGTCAATGGAGCTAATACAGAAAGAATGATGGAGGAAAGCGTTACAGAAAAGCCAATAAAGTGAGAAACTCCATGGAAAAAACCAAGGCTCGGTGAATACATAGAGTAAAAAATAAAAATATAATAGCAGCGGTAGGTTATGAAGGGGACTTAGTGAATGATGCCCCTGTGAAAGTAATTCTATCAATCCGTTGATCAAAATAAGCTCTGTCCAACAATGCCTAGAAAGCTAAGGCTAGGTACTCCCCACCAAAAGAGCAAACTGACAAGAGACTTCACTGTGATGAGAAGATAATGCTTAGTGAAAAAGACGCGGTTCCAAACACTTCACCTCATAATGACCTGATGGTCATTATAGCTAAGATTGGAAACATCACAGTTCACAAACTATTCGTTGATGATGGGATTGCAATCAAAATTCTATTCGTTAATTACTTTGACAAACTTGGATTCGGGCTAACTAATTTGAAGAAGTCTACATTCTCTCTTGTAGGCTTTACCGAATGAGGGGAGAAACCTTTGGCTAATATACAACTGCAATTTACCCCATGTGAGAATGACAAAAATTGCACATCATATGTGACTTTGTTGTCATTGATGCACAAAACTCATTCAACGCCATCATTGGTAGTCCCTAGTTGAACACATTGAAAGTGATATGGTCCGCATATTCTAACTCCAACAGGAATCACAACTGTACGAGGAAATCAGGAAACAGCTAGGTAGTGCATGGTTATCACAATGAGAGCATTAATAAATGCTGAACCAACAAAAATGGTCAGCACCATCTCGGATAATGTCTTACCCGAGAAAGCCGAACCTCAAGTGGATCTCAGAGAGAAAACTAAAATTTTCATTCTGGACAATGTGGACACTTTCAAATGTGTCAAGATAGGAAAATATCTTCCAAGCAAAGTCAAAGAAAAAGTGAAGGAAATTATGTGAAATCGCAAAAATACATTTGCATGGACTGTGAAGAACATGGGAATGTCAATCCATACATAGCTACCCACTCTCTAAATATCAACTATTCAATCAAGCCAATTAAGGAAAATCAATGAAGCTTCGCTAGTGATAAAAACAGAGAGATCAAAGAGAAGGTTAGAGCATTGCTTCAGGCCTGTATCCAAAAGGCAGTAATTTATCCAAAGTGGTTGGCAAACCCAGTGATGGTAAGAAAGGCACATGCAGGATGGAGAATGTGCATAGACTTCACTGATCTAAACAAAGCTTGTCCAAAAGACTACTATCTGTAACCTAAAATCGACCAGTTGGTGGAATCAATATCAGGATACGTTGTCCTAGCTCTTGGTTGCATACAAAGGATACCACCAGATACTGATGAATCCAGAAGATGCGGAAATGACAGCTTTCATAACAAGCTTTGGAGTGTTTTACTATATGAAGATGCCTTTTGGCGTAAAGAATGCTAGCGCAGGATATCAAAGAGTAGTCGACACTGCATTTCACAATCAAATAGGATGAATTGTTGAAGCATATGTTGAGGACATGGTGATCAAAAGGAAAAAGTTTTATCAGTTCGCGTAGGACTTGAAAGAAACCCCTGGATACACTAAGCGCTATTAGCATGAAACTGAACCCCAAGAAGAGCATAATTGGTGTGGGCGGGGGGAATTTTTTGGGTTATAAATTTTTCTCTACAGGAAGTAAAGTTAACCCAGAAAAGATAAAAGCAATAGTCGACCTCCCTCAACCGAAAATAGTCAAAGAAGTGCAGTTGTTGATGGGATCCCTAGCATCACTCAGCAGGTTTATCTCAAAATTTGCAGAAAAACATTTCCCACTGTTCTACATTCTTAAAAGGGCCAAGATTTTTAGCTGGAATGAGGAAAGTCATAAAGTGTATGAGTAGATGAAAGAACATCTCCAAGCATTGCCAACACTGAAGTCACCAATGCCAGGAGAGACTCTATACATGTACCTTTAAATTTCAAGAAAAGTAGTGAGTTTGGTCTTGGTGCATCAAGAAGGTTAAAAACAAGTTTCAGTATATTACATCAGTAGAATACTGGAAAGTGTAGAAATGGCGTACTTGTCGATTGAAGGATTAACTCTTGCTTTAGTCTACTCAGCAAGGAGGCTGCGAAGCTATTTTCAAAGTCATAACACAGTTGTATATGCCAACTACCTAATTAAGAATATCTTGAGCAGGCCAGAATCTTCTGGTAGAATGACTAAATGGGCTCTTGAATTGGAACAATATGAGATTTAGCTTCAGGCCCAAACTGTAATCAAGGCGCAAGGCTTAGTAGATTTCATCGCAAAAATGACTAGCGCAGATGCACAATAGACAAGTACACCAGAAAATCTTGGAATAGACAAAGGAATATCAAAGTGGACAGATATCGCATCAAAATAGTTCGTTGGTGGGGCGTCTAGAAATGAAGGGTGTGATGTAGTATTGCTACTAGTAAATCCAAATGGGGGAGAACATTGATACTCACTTGGTTTTGATTTCCAACTCACAAACAACGAAGCTGAATACAAAGCACGGATATGTGGTTTGGACCTTACAATTAGGAAGAAAGTTAAGAGCGTTAAGTGTTTAGTGATTCACAAATAGTGGTCCAACAAGTGTGTGGAGATTATGAGGTGCGAGAGGAGTGGTTGATGGAATATTTAAGGAGATTTTGCTAGCTTATGGGCCAGTTTAAATACTTTTTCATTCAACATGTACCAAGAAGCAAAAATACTAAGGCATACTCCTTAAGTATCGTTGCTGGGATAAAACGATGATCATACTAGTCACAATCGTGTCAATGGTCTAGACAAAAGAAACAAACTGGATGACACCGTTAAGGGACTACTTCAAAATGGGAAAATTTCCAGCAGATAGAGCCCATGCTAGAAAAATAAAATTAAGACTGCCACCTAAGTTTATAAGGGGGAAGAGGAATCTTATACAAATCAGGTTTTCTATCTCCATGGATAAAGTGTGTGAGATCATCCCAGGCAAACGAAATCATGAAAGAAGGTCATGAGGGACTATGTTGGACCCAATCAAGTATCTCTAACAATTGTGAAGAAGATAATTCGAGCAAGATATTATTGGCCAATAATGTTTAACGACACGCACAAATTTGTGTTAAAGTACAAAAACTTCCAAATTACTGCGTCAATATCGCAGAAGCCACAAGCTACTCTAATAGGGATACATGAAGCATAGCCATTCGACAATTGGGGAATCTATTTGGTTGGACCTTTCCCTAAAAGAGCTAGTAATGCAAAGTTTCTAATCATAGCAATTGACTATTTCATGAAGTGGGTAAAAGCGAAGCCTTTGGGAAGACTCACGACAGATGCAGCAAGAAAGTTGTTTTTGGTAAAACATAGTTTTTCGGTCTGGTGTACCCCAAACTATCATGACGGATAATGGTAGGAAATTCACAAGTGGAACCTTTACTGAGTGGTGCTTGAAATTAGTGATCACGCAGAATATCACGTATGTAGCTTATCCCCAAACTAATGGTCAAGTGGAGGTAACAAAAGGAACATTAGTTCAAGGAATTAAAAAGAGATTGGAAGGAAAGGGAACCTGATGGGTAGATGAGATATCCAATGCCTTATGGTCTTACAGAACAACAATACCAGAAAATACTAGAGAAACACCGTACAACCTAATTTACAGTCATGAAACAATAATACCAAAAGAATTTGGGAACTCAAGCCATAGAGTGAGAAATTACAATGAAGGCAATAATCATGAAATGATGAGATTATATCTGGATGATCTTGAGGGGAAAAGGCAACATGCAATGATCACAGAGGCAAAGTACAAGGAGAAAGTGCCTTGAGCATATAATGAGAAGTTTAGGAAGATACAGTTTCGAGTTGGCAATCTCATGATGCGAAACAATGAGACAAGTCTAGCAGAAGAAAAATTAAAACTATGCCCAAAATGGAAAGGCTAGTATAAAGTAACGAAAGTGCACCGATCTAGTTGCTACAAGCTAGAAAGGTTGGATGGTAGTAGCATCCTGAACACTTGGCATGTGATCAACTTAAGGAATTTCTATGTTTGGATAACCTTAGTGGGTGTTAGAAAAAGCTCAGTTGTACAAGATCCATGATATGATCATTGGTGGCATTTAATTTTTAGCATTATTGTTCCATTTCAAGCGCGATGTCATCACGACTGGACATATTCAATATTAGAAACATCTTTTGGAGAAAATTACCCATAGTAGTGTAGAGTTAAATTTGATGCAAAATACCTAGCGACACCAGCAAAATTTAGAAAACATGGCACATCGCAAACAAAACCAAATCTCATATCTTGTAATCGCGAGCAAGTAAGTTCGTACAATTGCAACATGGCAAGCTACAGACCTTGTCAAAGTACAAATATCAAAATCAGAAAAGTGACAAATGCAAGAAATAGATCTTGCGGTTTTGCAAAATATATGTTTACAACCTCAATGTTGCAAACCATAGATCTTACAAAAGGAAGAGCAAAGGCACAAGTGCGTACAAAAAAAGTGACAAAAGCAAACATTAGACATTGTGGCTCCGCACAATATGAGTTTAACACCTCAATCTCACAAGCTATAGATCTTACAAAAAAAAGTACAAAGGGATATGTGGCTAGGAAAAAATAGATTAAAGCAAGCGATAAAACTTGTGGATTCGCATAAATCAGGTTGTCATAACCTAGAACTCCCAAGAAATAGATCTTGAAACTTCACACAAACTCGATATCAATACATCAAAGAAGCATCTGGTACCATAATTTCAGACTGGTGATCACCAGTCCTTGTTAGCAACTCAAGACCAAAACAAAAGTGTGTAGTGATGGAAATATCTAGTAGAATGAACATAGTACTATGAACGTTTGAAGAAGTAAATTATTACATCAAAGAACAATGAGTTATCTACGGCTTGGTGCGTGAGATGGCCTAGCAGAAGAAGAACTACCAGAGCAGCGGGATTGCTCAGCCTGATATTCCTCCGATAAAATATGATTATAGCATCATTTCATATGCAAGTAAGAAGGGTGGTGGGTTCGACCGCTTCGCTACAAACGATAAAGATACTTCACATAGTATGCTTTAAAGTCAATTATAGAACCAAACTCTTCGTGATCAAGTCGAATACTTCTAACGTCCACGGTGTTTTAATAACTTTTATTCAAATCCTCCAAGTTACGTATCCCCTCCTCCAAGTTACGTATCCCCTCCTATAATTGATGAATATGTGACCTAACATATTCATAAAGATTAATCCTCTGCCCACTAATATTCATAGTTAAATCCTCACAACTAGTGGAACCACGAGGCACTGCGGAAAGGGCCTTGAGTTTATCTTTGTAATCAACACAAGCTTATTTAAGATGATGCACACATAAGTCAAGACGGTCACACTCAGCACAAAGGTGATCATTCTCACTAAGCAAGTGGTCATTCACAGCGAACTGTTTATCACTGCCACCCTGTAGAACATGTAGAAAGATGAACGCATTCATTATGCTTCTTCTTCAGATGATCCAATGATTGGTCAATTTGAGAATATTTATTATCTATGATTGGGGCTTTTTTAATGAGCCTCACGTGCTTTATTCAGGTTGAAATTCTTTCTTCTTGCTGACCAGTCATTTTAACCAAGCTTAGTTGATGCCGTTGAATAAGATCATTCACTTAGGCGCGAAACCTTTCAACTCACAAATTTAGTCTTGTGACTCGCTTATGGCCTTCTTCCATCCAAGCTTCTGATCGTTAATACTCAGTAGTATATATTTTAGATGAACACCCAACGACAGTGCGCACTCCTAAACACGACTAGGATGGTTAAGCAAACGCACGTACATACAAATAGATTCGAGATCAACCAAACTACAAGCAATATCCTTGTCAAGAGATTCAACATTGCAACCGCCGAGTACAAATTTACTACAAGGATAATTCATGAAAGGGGTTAGAGATGACGAAGAAGTAGGGACACGTCATCCGAGACATAATGGAATAGATTTCGGAGCAGAACTTCCAACACTTGAAAAATGATCAACAGAAAGCAGCTCAAAAATATTCCTTTGATAGGGAAGTAGTAACCTTAACCAGTCTAATCTGGAAGCATAAATTGAAAGTCATAAATTGGGGATGTCACTCAAAGCGAATACTAGAACCGTACATAACAGGAGGATTTAAAAACATAGTGTCGATCAAAATATCAAATCCCTGCATATGAATAATTATTATTTAATAATACAAAATTAGAGTTGGCATACAAAATTCACATAAAAGGTAGTACATATAGTTCAGATATATATTAAAATTATTATTATACATTACAAATATAAATTCGAATGGTCTTAAATTAAGCAATAACTCTAAAATTAACTAACATTAGAAGGAGAAGCAGCCACATTCTGGATAAAGAGAGCAGAATCCTCTACATTCATATTATTAGAAGAATCCTCCAAAATGCATTGACCTCCGAGTTGGAAGGCAGCTTAGGATTAGGAGAAGCGAATGGAAAGCTATCAAGATAATCAAATTGGCAATCTCGCAGCTCTAAAATAGAAGGCAATGAGGGAAGACCAGTGAGATGCAATAAAAATGCATAAGGATGCCTACCATCAGGAATATTATTGATAAAATCATTGTTAAGCACAGTTTTCCGCTGCTCCAATACCCCCTCACACTTAACCAGTGAGAGTAATCCTTTCACTTTCAGGGCAGGATTCACCTTTTGCAGCTCCACCAAAGTCTCACACCAACGAACATTGCCAGCGGAATGTGAAAATTCTTAAAAAAGGTTGAAGAAGGTCTTCATTTTGAAAATCCTTTTAGCAAGAACTTGTGGATAACTAGGCGATGCAGGACCTTTAGTACGCATCTCCTCCGGCTCAAGGCAGAGCTTATTGTCTTCTTCTTCAACAACTTGTGCACGCTTTTCAGCAGCTTCAAAAGAGATCTTAATACCCTCACGCTCCTTCTTTTTAGATTTGTGCTGCTCTGAGAGCGAACCATGCTCGATGGAGAATTTAGCAACCCTCTCATCAACTAGCTTAAGACTCTTACCAATCTTATGGCATCCGTCAAGAAAAGATTTAAACAAACGTAACAGGCAGACATTGTAATAAGAGATTACTAAAATAAGAAAAAAAACCCATTTTAAATCCACAACGAACATACCATAACCATCGATTCAGGAAGAGAGAATTTAGAAAGAGTGTAAGGAATAGTTCCTTCTGTCAACAAATTACCGCTTCGTAGTGGAGACTTAGAACGGGAATGACTATTGTGACTTTTTTTCTTAGAGGACCCCAAGGCATTCGATGAACCATCACCCTGATTCTTTCTTTTTCTTTCTTTAGCGGAAGCGGAAGTGTCATCTACAAGTACCCCCTCCCCTTCTAGTACATTCTCTTTAATATGTATTAACTGAGAATTGTCTTGAGTTGGATGCTCGTGAGAGACATATTCAACACTAGTGTCATGCAGTTGGATACGCAGGTTCTTCGTCTCCTCAAGTTCATCATCAGGAATGAATGACCTGTCAATCTTGTGCCCAATTATATCTATATATACCATTCAATATACAACTTAAGTCACACAAACAAGCAAACACAATTGAGCAATACAAAAACAACAAGGGATTAAAGTAATTCATATGAAATAGTGAAACCATAAGATAATAACAAACAAAGACCTACACTATCATATTCAATATGGCGTAGACCAATCAAGTGTTTGCCTAGTTTTAAGACAACCTCGGAAATAGCAGTAAGACAAACCCCCGGCTTGGTAAGCTTAAACTTACGAACATTATAGTTCCTAGCAGGAAGGATTTGTTTGTGCTCATGATCCAGTTTCACATTAAAAAAATTGTGCCACACAACGCAATTCTAATGAAACTCACTGACAAACTCAACAATAGGAATGGCGGGATAAAAAGTGAATTTATCAGATGAGTTTTTTGGCTTACAAAGCTAATACAAACTGTGAAATAAGTTAATAAATAAAAGGGACTTTGTCTTTGGTAACACATAGTGGAAACCCTTAATGATAGTGATACCCTTAGGATGAAACTGAGATAGCGCAATTTGATAAGATAGAAACAAATATATGACATGATGGGGAAGGGGAAAGACAAGACCAAAATTGAGGTAATCTAAATAACAAGATATATAACTAGCAGGAGGAGTGCGAACACTCTCAGAAATAAGAGGGGCTTTGAGTTCAAGCAAAGCAATCATCGGACAAAATGCTATTAATTGCAGAAGAACTAGTGGGATGATCAAAATCCTCCCCAAAGTCAACATTATGAACCTGCACATCCTCTACGGGAGAATTAGTGAGATTAGGAGTAGACATTCATGCAGGAATAAGTCCTAAAAATTTGAGATGAAAACCCTATTAATTAGAACTACAAAACAGAGACAGTGTATTCTGGAAAAAGTATAAGTAATACTCTGGGAGAAGACAATCGGAGAACTTCTGGGCAAATGCAAATAAAGAATTAGTACAGAAACACTGCACAGACTTAAAATCAAGAAACACGTTAAAAAAATATGATAAAATAAAAGATCGAGAAACTCATGAGTTGAGAGAGAGGAGATCGATGATGCACATGAATAATAAGAAGGGACAAGGAAGATGAAAGACTGAGGCGTTTGAACAGGAAATAAAATCTAATATTTAAATTAAAAAATCAAAACATCGAAATTGAGGCATGAAATCAGTCAAAAACATCATGATGGAATTCTGACACAAAAAGTAAGTTACCTTTTACGGAATACGAGAAGGTATAGGTATATGAATAGGTGATACACTAAACAATGATGGAGTTAGGTCAGTTATGTGCACTATTATGCATGTGTTAGCCAGTGCATTTAACACATTTATTATCATCTTTTGTTTTGTGGATTTCTAGTTTTAGTTAGGTTCACACGACAAAGGGTCCAGACGACCATTATTGGTTTTCTTGTCTAAATCCCAAGTTTTGTAGACTTAATTGAAACTAATGGACACTTGGTATTCATGGAAACCTTCCTTTTTTTTGTCTCATTAGTAGGTTGCTTGTGAGTAATTTTTATATCTTTTTGTAGAAGGTCATCCGCGATGGTGGTAGTAGATATTTGAAGGTCATTCGCAAGGATGGTAGAAGATATTGAAGGCCATTTGTAAGGATAGTAGTGGATTGAAGGCCACGGACTCCAAAGTGTGGTAGTAGATATAATTGAGCCCAAGAAAGGCAGATTGAAAATTCAATAAGGCCAAGGAAGAAATGGAGGGATCTTTGTCCTAGTTGCACGGAGTCCTAAGAAATATCTCAGAAGAATCAACTCGTGATGGTGGTAATAGTGGATTCATATTATTGAGCACTATAAAATCAACTATAAGAACTCTCAAATTGGATCAACGGTTCACCCATAAGGAAGCAAACAAGTCAGCTGACCGGATCTGCCACAGCTAGAACGGACTAGCACGGACCGCACTAGGCCAACACGAGAGCCTCACCTAGCATGGCCCATGACAAGGGTATAGCACAAGCCGTGCCAAGCCCCAGCACGGGTCGTGTACCTATGTCCTCTTTTCACTCCAAAATTTGGCTAAGTATGTGTGTGAAACGTCCCATTTCACATGGTCTGTGTCGTTACAAATTATCAATGCCAAGATCGGCCGGGTGGGTACGAAGAACACCAAGTCCCGTGCACAGATACTTAGCAAAATGAGGTTCCAAAAAATAGGGCACACCACACCACAAGGGACCCGGATTAGAAGAAGCAAAAATGGAGTTCTGGTCGATGGCCTGTGCCAGGGCCAACATCCCATGCCTGAACGAGAGGGGTCTCGGCTATCACGGACTGTGCCAGAGTCCACCCCCAGTGCCAGTTGCGGCTGCTAGGGTTTTGGTCATTTTTAAGCCTAATTCCCTACTACTATATATAGACCTTTGTCTACTAGGGTTTATATATATGCCCACCTTTTCATCTTGTAGAGTAAGTTATAAAGAGAAAAACACTCTTCCTTCTCTCTAGCATATTTGGCTTTATTCTCTTTATTTTTCTTTTGCCCAAAGTGTTGAATCTAATGAAATACTTGGGTTTAATACTTAGGGAGTAGCGATCTTACTTGGGGATAATATTTGTATTCATGTTTTGATGTTCATTTTGTGACATTTCATAGATCATCTTATTTCTACGTTCTTTTGTATTATTATGTTGGCTTGTACTTAATATTCATATGAATTGCATAATTGTCACACTTAGTTCACACACACCAAAGTATACTTTCATGTTGATTCACTATTTCTACCCCCGGGGGAAGAAAACCTAGATGCGCTTGGGGTAACGATAGGTCTGGAACTATGTGGGTGTGTGAACGTAGTTAGTCGTTGTTGACCTTACGATCGACCATACTCTAGTTAGCCGACCATACGGTCCAAAGGGTTGTGGGTAGAGATAGCTAAAGTAGAAAAGCTAGGGTTACCCTTGTAATCCTAGAGCCATCGATAAGACACCTACTTCCATTTTCTACTTAGGCCGATGGATAGTGCTTTCGTAGTGTTCCACCTGGGACTTTATCGCACGGGAGAGAATCAAACCAGCACAATGAGCAATTGTCATTGTTGCACTCTCCTAGTTGCAGAGGCGAGACTGATGGAAGATTTAATACATGTACCCTTATGTGATAGATAAGGGGAAGTTTTGACCATTGTCCGCACTACATGACACAAACACTAGAATAGGGTAAAGTTCTTATATTTGATGAAATCGATGATCGAAATGACATTAATCATGTTATGCAAATATTCCTTGATTGTTAGTTTATATTGTTAATTCTTGTGATCATTTACATGACATTAGTTGTTAGTACAAATTCCCTCCCCCCCTCAAAATGACTATTTTGAAAACACTATTTATTCCTAACACGTGGTTGGATTGACGAACCCATTACAGTTTTTTTTAGTTAATTATTCGATTCCTAACATCTCAGTGGATGACCTCGGTACTTGCCACTATCTACGATTCTTAGTAACGTAGTACTACGGACGAGAGCAACATTACAAATTTCTATCGTTGATCCTTAACAGTCATTCTCTTGGTGAGGTTCATTAATTAACAAAGCTGAGAGGGGGTGGGTCAGTTTGTAAATACAGAGCATTTATAAGGATAGCAAATATAATGGAAGGTGAGAAAAAATGGAAAAACATAGCCAATAAGGAGGAGAGAATCTCGGCTTAATGACACAAGATCCCAACAGCCAAGCATATCACAAGTCCTAAATTTCAAGTATGAATTCGTATTCAAATTCAAATTAAAAACTAGACGTTTCAACAAAATTGCAAGTGCAACCAAGAAGCATGCAACACTTCGCGACGACAATATAAGTTACTGTGATGACGAATATGTCATTACAGTTTAGGAAATAAACAATACAACAGTTTGCACACATTCAACAAACATAGTCATCGCTTCACGTTTAATTAACTTTATGGCTGGGGGGACTTATGGTGTATACCTAGCCCACAAAACAAAGTCTATTGGCCTTTAGGCCCAGCCCAAGACTCAACCACACACCGGGCAAAGTGGAGCCATGCCCAGAAGACTCAGCCATGAATCGGGCAAAGCGGAGCCACGTCCAAGACTCAGCCATGAACTGGGATTATAGTAATCATAATACAACCTACGATATGAGACCCTACAGCACGGAGCCATGATTACGGTCCACTATAAATATGAAGAGAGTAACATTGGTTCATGTAAGTAACACTAACCTTAGAAATACCAGTTCTCTAAAGGAAGAAACTGACTTGATCGTCAGAGATCTTTCCGTTAAATCAATTCCGGGATATTTCTTGCAGGTTTGCACTTACAGTACGGGTATTACCAGCCATCTTGCCTGACTGGGAATACCACATCATCCAGATTCAAATTAATTGAGGTCGTTTTCCATGCATTCCATGTTCATTTAGAAAATTTATTACCATACCTTCTATATTTGTTTTTCTCATTGATCAAAGATTGAATATTTTCATGAAGTATGGTGATTGTGTTACATGTTATCTAGTGTATGTTGTTTGTGTTTCCAAGATAATGTCAAATTTGTAAGAAGTGATAAAAAGGCATAGATTAGGGCTGATTGTGGACAATAATTATATTTTTGTATGAACACAATTTAAATGTGCAACATCGATCATAGTTGATCAGTCCATACGATATGGTACCTAACTAAAATAAACATCGCATAGGTTTAGGAAATGATTGAAATATTTATGAATGTCCAATGCCGCTCGTCACTCGAAGTTTGCAACATCGCTCACTCATGCATGCAACGTCGATTGAAAGCAGATCAATCAACTTATACATGCCTTGATTTTTAAATTAACTTAAACTATAACCTAGGGATAATTCTTCCTTATCACAACTACGCACAATATTTGGATTAGTGCACTTACTCATACGAAGGAAATCTACGTACCTTTGCTCAGCCACCTCATTGAAGAACTTCTCACTGGCGCCAATCTCAGTGTAGGGTTCATGGCTATGGGTCAATGTATTCCCGACATTGCTCTTCCACCCTGTACCCCTCATCCTCGACATAATGAATTCAAATTTTGGATGGAAATTGGTGGATGATAGCTCAATGGGAAGATCAAAGGTTTTGAATCTGATTTTGAATGTGACAATGTGATGATACCAGTTCAAATTTGCGTATTTTTTAAATACTCAAAACGCTTATGAGTTTGTAAGACACACAGGATTTTGCTTAGAGAAACATGATTGGGTTACGAACTCGTAACCTCTTCATGTACCATTTTTAAAAAGAGAAGATTCTATTTAATTTTTGGAACCAATTATTTTGGATAAGCCCCATAAAGCGGCATATTAAATTCCATTCCAAGGGCACGAACACCCCCCCCCTTTCTCTTACAAAAAATGCTCAAAACCCTACAATCCAATTTTCATCCTAAAATCTTGAACAAAAGGGAGACAATCTTTATATAAGGGTTCAAAAACAATAACCCTAGCCATGGTTTTGAAGATTTGGAAACAATCATGTTACCTTCTTTCTGTATGTGTTTACAACATAGTATAGGTTTCTTTATTGTGATAATAATAGCCGCTGTAGTTCGATTTCAAGGTCAGTCTACCATGGTCATATACGATTATGTGTTTATTCATAGATGTGCATAGTTGGATTCATTCTCGTTGACCATATTTCAATTGTGTGTTGTTAAAATTGTTATCATTATAAGCATATTTCGATTTGAGCATTACAATGTCTTATTAGTATTTTATGGAAGTTCTAAATATAATGATATACTTTTTTGTTCATTATTAGGGTTTTTGAACTATTGTGACATGTTGAAATGTTGTAATGATGAGGTTTTCTGTAGAAAAATGTCTAGAAAAATAGTCATGATGATTATTTAAGTTTGAGAGACAGAAATACCGAAACAACAGGTAACGAGGACGATGAGAACGAGGGTTCGGGGGAGGTGAGATTTATGAAAACACATTACATGATGCTAGAACGGAGGATGGCTAGAAAGGAATTGACCCCGTTAGTTTTCAATGAAAAGGGCTTATGCTTGTCGGAAGAACGTGATAAGTGGTCATGTTGGGCTAGGAAGGTGGGTCAGACAAGGGTAGACATTAATTATGATAATTGTCATGAAGTACCAAAAGATACAAAGCCACCCTCTGGATAGAGTGCAAGGTATATCGACGAAGTTGTTTCTAATGTCTAAGTAATCCTTTTTTTCAAAAAAAAACAAATTGAAATATTAGTTGACTAGGACATTAAATGTCATGATAGAGGCCTTTTGAAATAGATGCCTCATATATGGATAACTTAAGGAAGAGGACAATGTATATGTTATCGAAAAGTTGGTGGGAACACAAGCACACACTGTCAAGAGATTTCATCTTCTCAAATAGAAATGGTGATTGTTTATGGCTAACTGGTGGAGATGCCAAGATGACTACCACCATAAATGAAGACATTCCACGACTTGATCAAACATTCAAGGGTTATGTTCGACATTCTCTAAGTGACATGGCTAGACCGATAACAATGTCAATAACAGAGCTTAGTGATGCAGCATTGAATGCTTTGATAGATCAACTTCATGATGAAGAACTCAAGAACAAATTGACTAGGGCTTGGATTAATTATTCAAGATTGTCGATTAACAAAACAAGTCATGAAGAACACTATGCTCTTTTTTCCCACCAGGTTTTTTAACGAGGTAGTGTGATCTTCGTAAACTATTGTAACATTATTTTATTTCAGTTCATAGCTCAGCCATGTAAGCTTCTAAAGAGATATTATTTTCGACCCAGTCCATTAGGGTTTCAAAAAATATAGAGTTTTATTTTGATAAGAATTGGATTTGGTATGATTGGATAAGGTAATATTCTCCAAGGTTACTTGGAGAAAGAATTCGAGTAGGTTACCATTTATTTTTAGGAGATTTAGTTAGATATGGTTTTAACTTATTAAAACTGTCATAAGTTGATTCAATTTCTATTTGTGATGAGGGTTTATGGCCGAAATCTACCCCATGTATAGAGGGGGTTGGCCGAGTTTATTCTCAACATTTTATCAATCATATATTCAGAATTTTTATGTTATACGCATTGCTTACAAGCGCTTTCAGTGTTGCTTAATCTTGTGGGTTAAATTAGTATTAATACCATTCGATTTGTGAACTAATCCAGCGGGCTAATTAGCTTCAAAATTTTAGAATTGACAAGATCCCGAGTGTCAATCTTGGATCAATTCTTTCAACATACTAGGGTTTAGCAAGATCCCTCGTTTTGTCAAAGATATAATATTCTGCAATTTAGACTCTTCACAAGGAGATTCTTATCAGAGTGTATCAGAGCAAAGCAAAAGAATCTGTGGCCAAAATTATCAGGGTTTTCAAGTTCTTGCATTATTTTATTTTCAATTTTTTTCTAAATTTATAAATTCTTTCGTGTCATATTTAACCTATTTTTGTTTGATCTTTCTTAGCAAGAGGATTAAATATAGAGTCGAAGGACATCGAAGGGTCCGAGAGTTAGAATACTTCGGTATTACTATTCGCCTTCACCTTCTCAATCGAGCCAGGAGAACGTCAAAGGGTCTGATTGTTAGCAACTATTATTAGCCTTCACCTCCCTGGTCAGTTTCTTAGTTTTTAGGTAGCTTATATAGTTTAGGTGCTTGCGATATTTTTCATCAACTCTTCTGAAGAATTATTGCACGCTCATAATCCTATTTTTTATTTATCGTTCTTTTATTCCGTAATCTTGAATTGTTCTTTGATTCTCGATTACTCCTCATACAAAAAATAAAATAAAAAAGAGAGAGAGAGAGTATTTTGTGTCCACTCACAAATATATTGTCATATTCATGATCCTTATGATCTTGAATACCTCGAAGTTCATTTAAATCGAGAGGAAGTTGTCGAAAATTTCTTATTCCAAGTATTATATAGGAGATCTTTGTACCAAAAAAATTTTAAAAAAAACAAAGGGTATCATATTTTACGTTTTTAAAATCGAAATTTAGGGTTTTGAAATCAGAAATTTGGGGCAGATTTGTAATTTTCAAAAGTGAGGAGGTTGTTTTGCAATTTTCAAAAATTTGGGAATTGTACACGGTTGGAATTATTTGGGGAATAAAATTATGATTTTGAGTGATTTATTTTGTGTGAAATTTGAATTTATAGCTGAAAAATATAGAAGAAAAGAAGGAAATTCGATTTGAAAAAGGAAAAGGAAATAAAATCCCAATCAGAAGAGGAAAAGGGAATTAAAATTTGATTTTGGCCATGAGATTGGAGCAGAAAATTTACCTTGGGCAGCAAGTAAGTGCTTAAAATGCTTTTCAAGGAATGATTAGGGTTGGGATAGCTAATCTAAATTGGTTTTGGAAAAGTTAATTCGATTTTCGGAACTTATTTGTCGCCTATGTAAAGCATTCTTGTTTTGATCATATCTACTTCATTACAACTCTGATTCGTGTCATTCAAATTGCATTTTGTTCCACATTATTTGTAAAATTTGGAATTCTAGATTGTAGAGCCCAATTTTGAGTTTATTTATTTTTAAATTTCAAAATAAGATATGCAGTACTTTTCTTCTATGTTGCTTTGAATTTACGGTGAATTGATCAATTGCCCTTATATTAGCCTTTGCCTTGTAGTTGTGAGAGTTATACACTTGGTGAGAAATCTTACTAAACAAAGGGAAGTGGGGGACAATTTTTATTACTAACCATTTATTTTCTTAGCAGTTTAGCGGAGATGGCGGACGATAATCCATTCGTCCCACCTTTTGTTGGCGATCCCAACAATTTACCACTGAAAAACACGTCCAATAGTAGGCATGGTGAGAAGCCACAAGATGAGGCACCAAAAATTTGGGAGCAACATCGTGTCAAACCCAAGGAACATGTTGATCCAGATCGCTTTGCTGTCACATTAAATGCACTCATGAGTGAGGTGCATAGATTGGCGAGAAAAATAGACAGCTTGGCACCTGCCACACCATAGTCCACAAAAAATGAGGGATGATCTTCATGGATTTGTTCGCATATTCTAGGGTTATGGTAGTTCTGATAAAGTTCCAATGAATAAAAAAGGCAATCATACCAAGGATCTTCTAGAAGGCATTGCCACGACAAACATCATGATTCCTAAAGGAGAACAAGGACCAATTTGAGTTCAGGTTCAAATTCAAACTCTGCTCGAGACATCAAGGGGTTGAAGTATGATATCCCTCGATTTGATGGTCAACACAATCCGGTGAAATATCTTGATTGGGAGCAATGGATTGAGAATCTATTTGATCTCAACAATTATTGGGAGAAAGAAAAAGTTAAAGTGGCGCAATATTCCTTCACTCACTATGTGGCTGAATGGTAAAAAAAATGTGAAAGAAAATAGAAAACTTGCTGGGAAGAAACCTATCTCTACCTGGGAGAGATTGAAGACCGAGCTTTGCCATTATCATATTTCGCCTACTAATCTGACGGAGTAACATTCTTATCTAGCCAATATGAAGCAAGGAAATTCCATAGTTGATGAAAACTGGCAAGATCTCGAGTTGACCAGGAGAAGGGTCGGGATGAAAGAAGACGATGTATTCATCAAGAATCAATTCATTGAAGGCTTTCATGAAAACCTTCAAACGACAATCAAGCTTTAACATCACATCTCAATGGACGTTTAATTGATGAAAGTATGGTTGGTTGAGAGCACTTTGCAGTCAAAGAAGCAACAGTTCGGATTTCCCAATCAATGATTAGGGTTTGACTCCATAAACTCTAACCCTGGCTGATTTATGGTCCAATCCTACTCCAATTCGACTTACAATTCCAGTGACAGAAGAATGGTGCCACAGACTTCAAACCAACAGTCTTCGAGAAATTCAGGTAAGTTCCCTATCTCTTTGACAAATTCTATTTTAATTAACACTCCTACTTGTTTTCATTGTAAGGAAAGCGGACATGTTCGTAGTAATTATTCCCATGCTTGAATGTTAGCAACCATTGAAGAGGAAGATTAATATGTTGATATGCCACCTCTCTATTAAAGCTGATAAGAACAGGTAGATGAAGAGATCATTGTAACTGATCAAGGTGAAAAAGGTCCGGAAACACAAGGTTACTTCGTATCATTGAGAGCTCTAAATTATCAAATATCCAAAATCTAGGTACAAAGAATTAATATTTTTCATACTTGTTGCCTTTTGTAAGATACGAATTGTTTACTGATTATTGATGGTGGATCTTGTGCTAATATTGTTTCCAATCTTCTGGTTAAATCAATGTTTTTTCCTGTTACTACTCATCCATCATCTTATAAACTTATTTGGATAAATGGTAGTGGTGCGATTAAGGTTAATAAACGATGCATGGTTAACTTTAAGATTGGAAAATATCTTGATTCTATCTTATGTGATGTTATACCTATGGAAGTCAGTCATATCTTGTAGGGAGACCATGGTAGTTTGATCGTATATCTTTGCATGATGGCTACAACAACAAAATTACTATGACTAAGGATAGAACCAAGTATACATTGACTTCATTGTCACCAGTGGAAGTAATTAAGGCTCATAGGGGCAAGAAAATCGGCAAATAAAAGTTTGCGACTGAGTCAGAAGGGGGCGATCGAAACCCTACTCAGGGTATAGATAATAACAGCCAAAAGATGATTAAAAAGAGTAAAAAACCCTTGAAATTTTGACAAAATTCCTGGGAAGGCAGATCTAGGTAAGTCAGGTACAAATTTGAATGATTCTAAAAAATCGTGAAAAGTTTTATCTTCACATCTTAGTCCCTTACTATCGATTTTTATGATGAAACGTGAATTTCTGATTGAATCAAGAAAATCATTTTATGCATTTATTTGGGATATGAATCGTACCTTTTCTAATCATTCACATGTCTTAATTTTACATTTTAAAGAGAGTTATTTCGCCAATGAGGATATACATGTACATGTTCCTCCACGATATGCTGAGATGTTGATGATGTCTTTCCGGATTCCCTTAACCCGCAGTTAACCACCATTGCAAGGCATTGAGCATCAGATTGGGTTGATTCCAAGTTTAGTTATACCTAGTCAACCAGCTTATAAGGCGAACCTTAAGGAGACAAAGGAACTACAACGACAAATCAAGGATTTACTTCAAAAAAGTTATGCACGTGAATCTTTAAGTCATTATGTTGTGCCTTTCGTTTTAGTTCCTAAGAAAGATAAAACTTGAAGAATGTGCATTGATTGTCGTGCTATCAACAAGATCACTATTAAGTATCGTCATCCTATCCTCGGGTTAGATGATATGCTTGAAGATTTACATAGATCTGTGATATATACTAAAATTGATTTAACTCAGGGTTGTTATCACATTTGAATTAGGGAGGGAAATGAATGAAAAATTGCATTTAAAACTAAGTTCGGGTTTTATGAATGGATTGTTATGCCTTTTGGATTAACCAATGCACCTAGTACTTTTATGTTTTTGATGAATCATGTTTTGAGAAAGTTTATTGGTCGATTTGTTGTGGTTTACTTTGATGATATTTTGATCTATTCTAAGTCGACTGATAAGCATATTAAGCAAGTAAAATCCATCCTACTTGCACTGCGTGAGTCTAATTTATATGCACATCACAAGAAGTATACCTTCGGTGCATCGAAAGTTGTGTTTCTCAGATTTGTGGTCTCTAAGGAGGGCATACAAGTTCACAAAATTAAAATCAAAGTCATTAAATCTTGGTTGAGACCCTTCAATGCCAACTAGGTACGTTCTTTTCATGGTTTAGCTAGTTCTTATAGAAGGTTTGTGCGTGATTTTTCATCTATTGTTGCACCTTTAAATTAACTTGTTAAAAATGATGTGAAATTAATTTGGGGTGATGCTTAGGAAAACACATTTAATGAGTTGAAAGTACG
>JAULKM010001216.1:0-15414 GCA_032355605.1 Rubia tinctorum
AATTCAATTACAATAGTATATAAAATAGTTATATTTATATAAAATAATATCATATTTATTTATAATATAAAATAATAATTTTATGTGAAAATAATATATATTTATATTAAAATATTCTGAATTTTAATTATTTAATATATAATATTTATTATTTAAATACGAAATAAAAAACAAAAAAATTTAACGTGGAAAATGCGTCCTCTCAAATTTTCTTTTAATTTATACTTCTTATAAAGAAAATCCAACAAAAATTAAAAAAACAAAACACCCGAGGCGCATTCCCCCTTTATTTTCACATTTAAAAATAAAACCTACATGGCATCCGATATTTTAAAATCATCACCATTAAAAGCAAGCACTCGCATTCGGTGCGAAAGAATCGTTACGTGGTTCTGACGTGGGACTTCGAGAAGGTATACAGAGCCAACAGGAAGAAGCCTGAATCCGACTTTGATTTTTTTAAAGTAATCATCTACTCAATGCCATGAAACCAAGTTTCCTCATTTCAAAAATAATTGCCAGATTATTAAAAATTATGTTCATTTCCAGTACTTCTCACCCATTCTTTGACCATGTGTATTTAGATTGTGCCTTTTATACTGTTGCAATTGTGTCTTGGTTGGACTAATGGGAACACTTGTCAAAGTTTAGCTTCTGGCTTGAGTATCTTGCATACACATCTGTTGTTTTTGCAAGATCATTCTCTGATATGCTCACTTTGTAAAAAATATAGAATCATTTCTGTACATGAGGTGACTAATTTGAAGGCCTTTTCTAGAACATGTACTCCTAGGTTTTTGTTTCCCCTTAGCTTTGTTTCCAACAATGAAGACATGCACAATTGAGAAATAATAAATAAATAAGGTGATTAAAGGTAACCTTGTCTTAACCCCAGTTTGGCATAAAGAATTTAGGCTTATTTCCATTGACCACCACCTGTTATGACAATGTTTGAACACATTGCATGACCTGATTAATCCATGATGGAAGGAAGTTCATTGTCAACATGATGAATACCTTATTGGTTAGATTAGGTTTCCATGGTAAAATTGTGAGGTTAATAATGAATAATTTGAACGGGGATTGATTTTCTATTCTAATAAATGGAATCCCATTTCCTCAAGTATAATTTTGAGGAGAGGAGATTGATTATTGGTAATTTATAGGAGGACTTGAAAAGAAAAATAGAGTTTAGCGAGTTAATCGGGGTTGGAAAGAAGGACATACTAGGAGTTGTGCTTTATAAAAAAGAACATATGGGTCGGGTTCAGGGTGTGGGTACTCTTACTACACATAGGGACGTCTTTGTCAAACCTCGACTACCTAAGGTTAATAGTTAACATAGAGATATTGATGTTTTGAAATCCACATTAAGCAAATCAGCGGCATATGTCTCACAAGAATCAAATGGGAGGAAAATGCCACTTGACTTGGAGAGAATTATTGCAAGTTCTAAACCAACAACCCCAACATCCCCTTGCTCTTCTTCTCCGACTACCTCAACCCATGATCACCCGGAGTGTGATAGTAGGCCCGTCTAACCGTCTACAATTTCGACAACACCTCTTACCTTTGATCGACTAAGAACGGAGTTAGTAGAGGCCAACCAACGCAACGTGAAGGTAATAGTAAATGTATTATACTATTCATATCACAAAGTAGTTTATACTTTGTTTTAAATTAGCGAGTCTTCTTGTGTAGGATAATTCCTCATATATACTAATTGTTGAACGTGTTGAAGGTGAGAGCCAAGTCGTGGTGGAAGGTAAAGTATACACATCTATATGAGTGCATCATCATAAGCCAACCGTGAAGGATAATGTAGTGGTCAATGTCAAAAAAGCATCGTAGATGGTATAGTTCTTCCAATCCCAGAACCGAGACAAGTACGGTGGACGAGGCATTGTGAATGTTTGTTGAATGACCCTTTCGTTTGGTTAATATTTTGAACAAGAGGCCTACAAAGAAGGTATAACAAGATAATTTAAAAGGTCTTATTTTTTAGTAGAGACAAATGTTGAGTATGTAACTTTTATGGTTGATTTCATGTAAATCGAGACAAGGATTAGTAGCCTGGTGAAATTTCCTGGTACATGTGGAGATCCAAAACCAATGAAGTCTCGTGTCTCTAGAATGAAGTCACCACCATTCAATCCCTAGAAGGATGGTTCCCTAAAAAACATTCACACGGTTGTGACGGCTCACCCTCTCTCTTCTTCATACAAAATCCCCGTGGAAGAAGTTGGTATGTTTGGGTACAAGGTAAATCCAATAATCCGGAAGGAGGATTTGGAAGACTTGTTCCATTTCAATAATGTGCCTCCTCCCGTGATGCAACTACATTGCATGTAAGTATTGATGCATTACCATAAGTTTATTCATCGATGTACTTAATGCGTTTGACTTCAATCCATCAAGACTAACCATGTTTATAGGCTCTTGCATGTACAATCAATTTCCAAAATGAAAGGGTGAATAGGGGTTCTTTGCCCATTAAATATCCAAGATGAACATGTTGCGATGGAAGAGTGTTTGGCCTACTTGAACTCCCGGTTAATGCAATAGGACAATTTGATACACACACACACACATATATATATATGTGTGTGTGTGTGTATCGCACCCTATTAAGAGAGGTGAGTCAACACTACTTATGACATTACTCTTGTTTGTATTCTATCAAAGATTATGGGATTTTAATGAGTTAATGACAATTTCATTTTTGTAGTAACATTGGATGTTGGCCATCATCGTTCTTCCTTCAAACATGGTGTTATGGTTTGATCCATTACATCAAACACCCACATAAATGGTTTCAATATTCGCAATTTAAAGGTGATAACGGATCCCATAATAAACGACAACAAAGGATTCCATTGGAAGTCCCTAAAAGTTAGAATTAACTTCAAAATTGTAGTATGAAATAAGTATTTCTATAAGTACATAACTATGTGTTTGTGAACAATTTGTACGTACGAATAGAATAAAAAACAAATGGCTGCTTGGGAAAGCGGTTACTATTGCATGTGCTTTATGAATGATTTTGTCTCGCTTATGAGGAAGAATCAATTTGATCTGCGAAAGGTATCTCTTATTCTCAACTATTGTTTCAATAATAATATCACGACTTTGCTCAACCTTTTTACCGATTATGAGATTACTCCTTGTTGTAGTCTTTTTCCGAGGATAAATCACTGTACCTCATCAAGTTTGTGGAGGATGTACGTGAGAGTTGGGCGCTCTTTATGATGGTAAAGAATTTGAAGCATTTACATAACCCATCTACCATATGAGGAACTAGGATTTGGTTGATTTTTTTGTGAAAGCATTATTCTCTAAAATGCCCATTGATACTTTCCAAGGTGTTATTTGATACCTTGATATAGATCTCTAGCTAGCCATGGAGTATCAATGGTATAGTTTATTTTGTGAGAATTTTGATACTCTCTCCGTCCCAGCATAAACTGCACAAAATCTTTTTCACGGTTTTCAAGAAACATATTTGACCGTTAATATGTTTAACTACGTATAGTAACAAAAAATAAAAAGTTATTATTTTGAAAGTACTTATTACGACGAATCCAACAATATCACATACAACAATATTATTTTTTAGATATCTATTCAAATATATGGTCAAAATTTGACAATGTTGACTGTCAAATAGTAAGTGTGTAGCTTATGCTGGGACAGAAGGAGTAATATAATTTGTGTATTGAAGGTGTAGTTTTTAACCTTCTTGTTCGTATGCATTATGCATGGCATAGTAAAATTCAGTGTGAAGGGCGTTTGATGCCAGGTCTACATTTCAGTAAATATCTATTTCTGTTTTTTACATATAGGCCGGCGTCGTAAAGTATAAATTACAACCCGGTAAACAATTAGCGACATTGCTCACAATTCACAATGAGTTACCGACGGTACACCGAAAGGATCAGCGTTGGTTAAACAAAATGACGTCGCTCCATGAACCACGACGCAAACGGCGTTATTTCAATCTCCTCGTAGAGCACATAAATTTAACCCGGGTTGCATCAATATGTATGACGTTGGTCCATTAAAACAATATCATTTTTATTAATATTCCACGTCATATATTTGACCGATGATGACAACAGTGATATCAGACATGTCGACGTCACACATTCTTTAGCACACGACTATGTGTTTGCTCCACCCGACGTCGCTCACTGGTCGGTCATGGGTTTTTCAAAATTTATTTTACCTCGTTCTTTTTTTTCACAAGAACCGTGGTAAAAACATCATTTACCACAGTTTGGAACTGCAGCCACAAATTAGTATCTGCGATGTCGGTAACTGAAATTTGCAACATCTACTACCCTCTTGAACAACCTTGCACCTTTTTTATCTGACATCGTCGGGAATGATGTTGCACGTTGTTTGGGCAGTCGGCAGCCTAAGAATAAGAACCGACCTTGAACTGTCATCGGCTCATGACAATATACCTCGGTTCTTTTCAAGAAAAATTGAGGTAAAAAATAAATTTTACCTCAGTTTTGAACCGAGGTAAAAAGTATACTTTTTACCAAGCCTACATTTAACTCAGTTTTTTTACGGATGAAAACCGAGATAAAACCCCCCCAGAATCAAGGTAAAAGGTGCTGCTTGTAGTGAAACCAGATTCTTACCTATTAACTGCTTTGGGGCAAACGAATTTAGTGGTCCCCGAACTATCACCATCGTTCGCCTTGGTCCTTTATTTTTTTTAAAACACTTTTGACCCCTCAACTTATAGAACTATTGAGTCGTACCCATTCCGTCGAGTCAAAGCATCAATTCAGTTAAAGCGTTAATTTTAACGGAAAATATTCTTTTTCCAATTTCCATATTCTTTTATCTTTTTCTGTTTTCCTTTTTTCTTTCTTTTCCATTCCATTTTCCGTTTCCTTTCCCACTCCCCACTATGTCGCCACACCACCTCACCATCTCACCACCTTTTATGCCATCATCTTTTCACTATGGCATCACCATGTGGTCAAACCTCCGCCATGGATAGCTCGCCTCAGGCTCGACACGTCCCTTTGTTATCGCTGAAATTGTCCACTTTGCCACTGCACTAGCTAAGTTCACCTACTCCTGGCTTCCCCTCCTCGCGTTCGGTGGACATTTCTCCACCAGTGTTTGTGGAAATCTCTAGCTCAAAACCCATGGTTTAAATTGCATATTAGCGTCACGGGATCTGCTCCGGCTCTTCATCCCGACGGATCCGCTCTATCATAATGAGTCTATTTGGCAACATCGACCTTGACAAAGATCTCCACCGTGCTTCCTAAGCTCTTGGTCCGTCATCAATCTCAGCTCCTACACTATTGTCTACACTATCCAGATTGGAGTTCCGGGTTTCGACATATGTCGGCGCAGGCTTTCGGTTCACTACGATTGTGTGCAGCCCACCACCACCCTCGTCAACTCTCAGCTGGTCTTAGCCTCCACCAGCTCCTAGCAAGCTCCATCGACGCCATCAAGGTGAGGTGGTGGGACAACAGAGTGAGGAGCGATAAAGGGGAAGGGGAAAAGGAAAGGCAAAAACAAAAAAAACTGAAAATAAAAAACTGAAAAGGAAAAAACTAAAAAGGAAAAAAGAAAAAAGAAAATGGGAAATAACTATTTTGCCCTTAAAATTAACGCTTTGACCAAACTTGATGCTTTGACCTAATGGAATGACCATGACTAAATTGTTTGTGAGTTGAGAGGTCAAAAGTGTTCAAAAAAATGAGGGGCTAAAAGTGTTCAAAAAAAAGATAAGGGGCCAAAAGTTTTCAAAAAAGAGAAGAAGATGAGGGGTCAAAGGGGAATAGTGGTGATAGTGTAGGGGCCAATGAAGTCGTTTGCACTTACTTTTATGAGTTGTTCGGAGTCAAAAGATGCATTCTACCTATGGTTTTTCTTAAATTGAAGTTAAAATAACTTACTAGCTACTTCGATTTTTTTAATAACCGAAATAAAATAACTTTTAACTATGGTTATTAGCTTTATTTTTCACAATAGGAGTCAATGAGATGAAGTTAAAGCCCCGTTTTGTAGTAGAAATTGAGTAATATGAGTAATTAAAAATTTGAGTATGACTCATTTTGACCAGTTTTATGGTAGTTTAGAAAAGGATCAAATAACAAACGGGTCAGGTTGAAACTTACTCAATTCACGGTCGGAAATCACTCAACCTGTAGGTTGAAAATGGGTAAACTCACGGGTTTCAACCCACATATTGACCAATATGAGTGTATTGGTAAATCTGTGGGTTCTAATCCATGTATTTACCGGCCATATGGGTAAATTTGATCGCGAGTTTCAACCAATATATTGAGTCATACGAGTTTCTATACCAAGTCATATGAGCAAACTCATGGATTTCAACCCATATATTGAAACCGATGGTCAAATCACTCGATCCATAATTTTTAACTACCTATTTGATATATTACCTGACGTATTACCCACTTTATCCATACCTATATAGATTTAAGATTATACAATTCGCATAGCCAGCATGTTACATATTTATTCTGTCACCCTACCTTTGCTCTCTGTTCAATATCCTTTTGCAAATCTAAATGTAAATTAAATTTTCCTTATTCAAGTTCATGCGCTGTACGTGATTAAGATTTATGATTTGTTTTTTTTTTTGCAACATCACGTTCTTTTAATCAGCTGTTTACAACTTTAAAATCCAATCTTTGGATCCGTGCTCTTGAAATGATGAGCAGTTAAAATACACCGGTGAACTGAATTATCGATTGAAGTAGGTCTTGGTCCGAAACCATAAAGTAGAATGAGAGAAATGTGTTATCAAAATGGTGATAGCAAAATTAAATGAGAGAATTGTGAATACATAGATTAATGTAAATTAGGTTTTGGAACAGATAATTTACTCGTCATGGAAATACAACCGCACTTAATTTATTTCCTTTACTTTTAAAAAAAGAATACTCCATCTGTTCCATTTCAACTGCAAAATTTAAATTTTATCAGTTGATTAAAAAAATGTTTGATTATTATTTTTACGATATTAAAAAGTTGTGAAAATTTATATTATGAAAATATATGTTACAATTAATCTAACTATGTATGACTCAATAATATTGATACTTATATACTCATTTAATTTTGAGTTTTGACTAAATAAATAGTAAGATTGCAAGTACAGACACAGGGAGTAACTAAGTCCTTATCCAATTCGGAAATCGCCATTTTAATGGTTCGTTTTCTCTTTCCTTTTCCAAAAAGGACTTGCAAAATCCTATTCCAATTTTGAAACGGTTTTTATGGCTTCTTTTTTTCTTCTCTATAAATAATAAGGAGCTATAGCCTCCCATTGCAAACCCCACAATTTCGACAGAACAACTGCAATGGCAAATACCAACGGAAGTGGTGTGGAGATCAAGATCCTGACAATGGATTCCCAAACGCACACAGTGCGAGTCGACAAAAGCGTTCCTGTTCCGACACTGAAGAAACAAATAGCTCAAGTCACCGGCGTGGTTCCGGGGCACCAGCGACTTCTCTGCCGCGGCAGAGTTCTCAGGGATGATCAAAGCCTCTGTGCCTATCATGTTGAAGACGGGCACACGTTACATCTGGTTGTGAGACAGCCGGTCGATCCGTCACCGGAGACCGCTCGCGATCCACCGATTATCGGTCCTGATGTCTACGGGCAAGCTGATAGAGATCTAACTATACTCATTAATCGCCTTTCCGACCAAGTCTCCATGGGACGGCAGTTTGTCGATGAGGAACAGGATATCAGCGATTCGTCCGATCGCGTGAGACGGGAACTCGCGGATAATGCTGATGGAGATCTACGTACACTCATCAATCGCCTTTCCGACCAAGTCTCCACAGGACGGCAAATTGCCGACGAGGAACATAGTATCAGCGATCCGTTCGATGGTGTGAGAGCGGAACTCGCGGATAATGCTGACATACTGCGCTCCATCGGTGAGGAAGGCGCCAGTAGTACTGATGCACAGAGAGCCTTAGCACGTGTACTAGTGCTGCGGTATGGAGGGGAGATTCTTAGTCAGCAAGTGTCGGATTGTTTACTGCAACTAAGTAGGCTTATGTCGGGTCACAGTATTCTTCTCCACCACTTAGAGGTTGCCATACTCGACCTTGCTCGTGCTACAATAACGGTGGGAATGGGACAACCGCATACTCCGGCAGTGGTTCAGGCTCTGGCGGCTCTGAGCGAGGAGGGATTGTTATCGGAATCCATGGATCCTTCATCTCAGGCTTCTGGAGATCAGGTGTCGGCTTCAAGTAGACCTAGACGGGAGGGTGATGGGCAGGAAGCGAAACGCCAAAGGAGAGGATAGGCCATCTTCCAGGAAACTTGTTTTCTTTTCTTCTTCTTTCGTGATGTAATATACTTGTGTCATACGCCGGAAAGAGTTGCAGTTAATGTAGAAGGTGAATCATGTCACTTAAACACTTCCCTAAATGAAGTCTGGATTAATGCCATTTACTTTCTTATTTGAGAAAGTCTCCAGTTAGACCGACTAACGGTTAAATCAATCATTAAAAATCTCGTTTCAATCATTTTTAGTTATGGTCAAATTATAATTATTTATACATAGCGCTATTTTTCAAAAGTTTTTCAAAGTTATAGGGGTCTCATTGCAATAAATAAAAATAAACATCAAATTACCCCATTAGTGACATCAATTATGAAATGACCTCGTCTATCACGAGTTTACCCTAGTATGCAAGATGAAAGCAGTGATACATGCTGAAGTTAGCTTGCCTAGTCTTTGAGCAACCGGACCAGGTGAAAAAGAGAACAACGAAGAAGTCCGGACGAACCTAGACTTGTTGGATGAAAAGAGAGAAAAATATAAGCTTTACCAATCTAAGGTGAAAGATAAAATGAAAAAGTACCACGATCGAAGTTTACAAAAGACCCAATTTATCCTCGTAAGTACAAGTCATGAGAAGAAACGAAAATAATCGACAATAGAAAGAAGGGATGTTAGCACCCAACTGGGAAGTTCCATACAAAGTCGTTAAATTACACGATGGAAGAAGTTACGGGCTTGAAAATATGATGGGAAACCGAGCCCCCAGAAGATGGAACATTTTGGTCTCCGAAGATATTACCGTTGAGCAATACATCAGCAGATTCTCCATTAGCGATATTTTTGTGTTCCAGCTAGGGTGTAGCTTTCCGCAAACAAAATGATACAGGGTGTAAGCACTCTTCTTTTTTATAATTTGATGCCATGTGAGTTCTTCAACCCAAAAGGAACAATAAAGCCACATACTTTTTTTTTATAATAAATACATTAAAAGAACATGACATTCCCACTCTACAATGAAGAGACGTCTCGTCAGAAGACGGTCTTCAAAAACAAGCTTGATATCTCATCTGAGATAGTCGTCATCCATCAACGAGATATCTCACCAGAAGATAATCCCCTCTGACAAAAGGACCCAGCGGGTGTCTGATTTGAAGATGCTCCAAAAAGGGATAAGGTGAAAGCCTAAGATGTTGAGGATCAGCTCTCACACTCCAAAAAATGTTGAGGCCAAAATGTTGAGGATCGGATCTCACACTCTGCAAAATTCTAAGGCCAAATGTTAAGGATTGACTTTCACACTTCATAACATTTTAAGGCCAAAAGGTTTAGGATCAACTCTCCCACTCCAAAAAAAATTGGATGTCGAAATACTGAGGATTGGCACTCAAATTGTGTAAAATCTTAAGGATCAACACCCATTCAGTAAAATCCTAAGAATCAGTACACACTCTGAGAAGTCCCAAAGATCGGATCCCGCCTTACGAGGTTCTAAGGAATAACACTTATATTTGATAGGAACAATGCATGAAAGATTAAGTGATGGTCAACCAAAGATTGTTTTCTCTAAGGAGAAATAAATAACAGAAGAAGTTCAAGAAAAGAGAATCTATTCATCAAAATAATATCCTTGAGTTTTCAATAATTAAAGATTACAGCTGAACTTATCCTACTACAAAGCATTCCCTGGGTATCTAAAACAACTTCAGAAGAATGATCGATACTTCAAAGCTCGGAAGGCTCCTTCATATTCACAAGCCAGTTGTGATCCATTCGATGGAGAAACATCCCCGGGCTCTACTACTTGGTCAATAAGGTGATTTTCGAAGATCTAGTGGACGAGAAAGTCGAGATGGAGTCTGATCCATACTCTCACTGCACCATCCTGCCAAAACTGTCAAGTCTAACTGAAGATCAGCATGCTGGGAATCTTCGGACATTCTTTTCCTCCCTATCAGCGACTAGCAACAAATTCATGAGCAAGCCCAGAAAATTTCCGAGAAAAGTTGGTGGGTGCAGATCAACCATTTTTCCCACCTTGCGGCAACTGGAAAACCAGTATGACAAGAGTCCTAAATGACTCGTCCTCATGTTTTGCATTTTGACTTGTCAAATTCTCTGAAAATGAAAAAAAAATGCCGCAAAAATGTCTGAAACATAAAAAGAAAGGCAAGAAATGTAGAAAACCAACGTGATTATACATGACCATGGGAAGGCATGCTAAACATTAAGCAACGAGCTTTTCGGTGAGAATATAAGAGCTTTAAAAGCAAGTTCAACAGGTTCTCTATAATGGAGAATTTGATTGGTTTTAGAGATTTTAGACACTATTTCATCTCCAACAGACTCTCCATTCCATTCTCTAAAATGAAGATTTTAATGAAAGAGAAGTTTTGGTTCTCTATATTGGTAGGGGGAGAAAATTTATTTGGAGAATAGAATATTTAATACAATCATTAATTTAACACCTAAACTTTAACACTAATTTTCAATTTATACCAAAATTATCCAAGTCTAAATCAATGCAACATTCCATTCTTGCTAAATTAGCAAATAAAATTGAACCATTGAAACATCCGATTATTCTTTTTTTTCTCCCTTTGAATGATCGATTTTTTTTTAATTTGCACGGTATTTTAAACTTATGATTCTCAAATAATAATTTAAATGAATCACGACATGAATATGATATTAAGAAAATATATAGTTATTGCTTTTGTTATTCACTCGATTAAAAATAGAAAATATAAAAAGAGTTGTTTTTTAAAAGTTTGACTTTTAAATTTTTGGTTCAATAGATTGCCTTTTTTTCCCCTAAATCGTAGAAGAAACTTAATATGATAACACAATGAATTCAATTGTCCATATTGATCACCCATACATGGTCAACGAACTCATGCTAATGCTAAGACTTATTGCAAGGTAATTTGAAAATAAAAAAAGTTTTCCAAAATCCTTTGATACTTGTTTGATCAATCACACAAATAGTTTCATTACTGAAACTTATTATATTTTCACCACTTACTAATCAAGTATATGTATATTAAGCCTCCTTTGCTACGACAGTGACTTAGCCCTTTGCCCACCAATCATAAATTTATTAAAATAAATAAATAACTATAAGATATTTAATTTATCTTTACAAAAAATACTAATAAATTAGCCATTTTCCTAATTTTTATTGAAGTAAATATTTTGTTGAGTAATTAAATCTAATTATTTATCTAAATTACAAAGTAATCATTATTGTGAAATAAATGTCATTCTGCAAAATAGAGAGTATGTTGGAGTTAAAGCAAAAAAAATAGAGAATATGAGTTTTAAATATTCATTTTGAAGAAATTTGACAGAACCTGTTGGACTTACTCTTAGGAAATAAAAACCCTCAATCCTTGAAACAACCCTTCTCTCCTTTCGGTAAGCACTATGATTTTCATCAAAAATAGTACCAGAAACTGGAAGAAAATTTGGGGATTCCTTGGAAAAGAAAATACAAAGAAGTGAAAGGAGCAAAGTAGAAGAAGAGGAATTTACAAGGAATAAACTTGCAGATACATACTTTTTATAGCACCCAATTAAGGAATAGCAAAAGACGTCGCAAAAAATGGAGTAATCAATAACCATTTTGAGAATCAGGTGAAAAGACAATCATAATTAATGCAGAGACTTTCCACTTACCTGAGAAGACTGGTGTATATCGCCTTAATTAGGAAAGTTAAATAAGTTAATGATCATATTAAGTGAATGGCCATAAGGGAAAAAAATTTCTAATTAACTATCATTTTTCTATGGAATTACTCTTGGCGTGCAGCGGTCACTATGAAGGTCTTAAGAGAATCTCTAATGCAACTATCACTTGGGTAAACTTCTCTAACCATGTCATACCAAGTGACTCTCAACCTTTAATTTAATCTCCAATATAGGGGTCAAATGTGAGAGTTAGTATGATATGTACAAAATAAAAGTGAACCCCCTCTAATTGGGCTTCTGATTTCAAAAGGTAATATTGAGGTCGTCAAGTATGGCTAGTCAGCAAAGTTACTAAAATCATCTATATTAACTATTCTAAATTCATATAACTTTAATTTACTAGGTAAATATTCATATTAATACTAAACTATATTCATATTCATATTAATCACATATTGTGCAAAATAAGCTTAAAAGAACAAGGATTATAACCCTATAAACTCTCGTTGTCATTGGCAGATCTAGGGTGGGGGCACTGGGGGCACGTGTCCCCACTGACCCCACCCTTAATGTATAGTAGTTCTATTTTTTAATTAATTCTAAAAAATTAATTTTATATGAGGTTTTAGTAGATCGATAAATTTTCGGCAGTAATTTTCTAAAATTTTATTAGTTGTACAAAATACTCACATGATTACTTGTTTTAAGAGTCCGTTTGCATCCTTCTTCTTTTAATCAATTTATTTCGAGATAATTTGCAAGAAAATTATAGATAGGAGGAATTTACATTATATACTTCTTAATAATGTACTAATCACGTGCAATGGAATATAATGTTCTTGGTTCAATCCATGATTGTCATGTTGCATTAATAAAAAAACATGTCTTATTAAATTATTGAAGAAAGAGTTATTACACTTTATCAAAATATTAAAGAAAAGTTATAATATTACATTATTTATAATTAGATTTAAATTTTATTAATATATTTTATTTTCTAATATACAATTAACTACTCCCTCCGTCCCACTCTAAATTGCCTATTTACTTTTTGAGAATCAAATTTTGTAAAATTTGGCCACAAATAAAAATTAATACATTAATAATAAATGTATTACGTGAGATATTGTTAGATTTTTCTTAATATCAATTTTCTAAATATCAATTTTTTATGCACCATTATTATAAATAACTGGAGATATTTACGGTAGGGGTGGCAAAATAGACCCGTAACCCGCAGGTCAAGCGGGTTATCTCATTTTAAACTCGTATGGGTATGGGTCAAATGGGTAATGTGTTTAATGGGTAATTGGTCAAATTGGTAGTTGAAAAATATGGGTTGAACGGGTTGGGTTTGTGAGTCGACCGCAGGTTTACCCATATGGATTAAAACCCGCGGGAATACCCATATGGATTAAAACCCGCGAGAATACCCATATGAATTGGTATATAAACCCATATGTGTCAATATATAGGTTGAAACCTGCGGGTTTACCCATATGGGTTAGTATATAAACCCATATGGGTCAATATATAGGTTGAAACCTGCGGGTTTTACCCATATGGGTTGATATATATATCCATATGAGTTTATATATGGGTTGAAACCCGTGGATTTACCCATTTTGACTCGTGAGTTGAATGACTTTCAACCCCGCGGGTTAGCGGGTTTAAACTCGACTTGTTTTGACCCGACCCATTTTTTACCCATCATAAAATAGGTCAAAATGGGACATGCCCATATTTTGTAATTATCCATTTTACCCAACCCGTATTTGACTCGTCCGCCCATTTGCCACCCCTAATTTATGGTCAAACATGCTCCTCGAACACCGTAAAAATGTAAATAAGCAATTTAAAGTGGGACGGAGGGAATATATATTGGCTTTGTTTGGCAGAGCTTTAAAGCTGATGAACTTATAAGCAAATCACTTTTAGTGTTTGGTAAAATGCAAAAAAAGAGTTTATTTTGAAAGTAGAAACTATTTTTTGGGGAAAACAGAAGCTGGTCTTCACCTACTTTCAAAATAAGTTTGTTTTGCATGCAAGCACAGCTCTGCCAAACAGAACCATTATAAGTGTGCCCCTACTAAATTTATTTTCTAAATCTGCCACTGCTCGTTGTACAGACAATTTATCCAAAAAAAAAACCCTGACTACTAGTATTTCTTAAGATGGATTTTAAGATAGATTGGGTGAAGATGTAGAAGAAAAGTTTTGAAAATATTATTTGGCTCAAAATATAATTAATATTATAACTTTTACCCTAGCTAACAACATATTATTAGTTCATTTTCTTAATTCTAGGTTAAAGAACTTTTTAACCCTGAGAATTAATATTATAATTCTATCTATGTTAGGAAGCGAGTTCTTTTGAAGGAAAAAAATAGAGCATTTCATGACAATGAGTTTTTCACTTTACGCTTTGTCATTTTTCTTATTGGATGTTGTTGTATAATGTTTTAGGAGAAAGTCTCCTGATAGATCCGACTCTTAGAGTCAAATTATAATTATTTATACTTTTCGATGCATTTTAAGAGTTTTTCATTAGATCACCCTATAAAAGTTACTTCAATTATGATACGACTACGTCTAACAATTAGTCGGATTAAAATAATACTTAGTGACGTTTTAATAAAAAAAAGCCATTACATAATATTTAGCAATTGGGAAAAATATTGAATTATATATATAGTGTTATATTTGGGGTAACTCTTGAAAATAGAATGAATTCTTTGTGTGAGACAAAGGAAATATTTTTTATAAATTTATTTCAATTTTAAAACTGTATCAATATAAAGAATATTTTAAAATAAAAGCTCATATTGCACAAAAATTGCTTGGGAATCTGAATGATAAACGTAATAATAAAAGAGAATCTCAATTTAGTAAATCCCAATCTCCTAATCAATGGTTCTTTTCATGTTTCCTTTTACAAAAAGGATTAGCTAAATTTCCAATTTCCCAACGGTTTTTTCTTTTTCCAAGACAGATTCGGTAAAATCCTTGTACAATTTTCGCTATAAATAATAAGGAGCAATAGCCTCCCATTGGCCATTGCAAACCTCAGAATTCCGAGTCCTGTGCATTGGATAGAACAAGGCAATGGAGATCAAGATCCTGACAATGGATTCCCGAACGCACACACTGTGAGTCGACAAAAACGTTCCCGTTCCGACGCTTAAACAACAAATAGCCGAAGTTACCGATGTGATACCGGCGCACTAGCGACTCATCTGCCGCGGCAAACTTCTCAAAGATGAAAAAAGTCTCTGTGCCTATCACGTTGAAGATGGGCACACGTTGCATCTGGTCGTAAAACCGCCAGTTGATCCGTCACCGGAGAGCGCTCGTGATCCGCCGACTCAACCCATCGCAGATCTACGTGGACTCATTACTCGCCTTTCCGACC
>JAULKM010001225.1:0-15414 GCA_032355605.1 Rubia tinctorum
GTATGGATGCATGTATGTACGTGTGTCTCATGAAAGTGTATTCATCATAATAATTCTTTTGAAAATGTGCATTTATACTCCCAATTCCTTATTTTGTGCACATATACCCTCTAATTTTTCGAAAGTGCATTTGTACCCCTAGTGACATCTGGGAAATTGGTAAACTTTGGTCATTATCGAACTCAAAGGAAATCATTGTTTTGCCCCTAGAAAAAAATTAGAAACCAATTTAGAATTTTTGCCCCATATCCTGAATCCGTTTGAGTAATCCAACACGGACGAGGGAAACTCGCTGGAATTAGGGTTGGAAACCGGAACTAAATCTCACCCGACCAAGTTGCAGATGAAATTTTTTTAATACTAGTCCAGATCGCACTGTTTTTGAACTAAAAATTTGACAAGGCATTTTTATATCGATGTTAATGAAAGGTGGGACCCACTTCACTGGAGGGTAAAATGGTCATTAACTTTTCAAAAATGACATGGAGGTTATTTTGATAATTTTAATATTGGCCAACACCGAAAAATAATAGGTCAACGTCAACCATGTTATACGAGTGAGGATTTGATAGTAAGCAGTTCGAGGGTTAAGAATGTTGAAGCCCAGTCATAGCCGATGTCATTTGGGCCCAAAACATACCAGACACATCCATTACACAGGGTTTACATTATAAATCGACGGATTATCAACCTTATTATACATGAGTAAGGGTTTTTGAAGACCGAACGTAGCCAGATTTTTTTTGTTACTCCAATACCTTTATTAATTATTGTATTACTGAAAAATATTCCCATATTAATTAATTCGGTAATTAAATTATTTTTATTGCTTAGATTTATTACTTTTAGGCTAATTGGCCTAAAAAACCTATTGCGATGTCGCTACAATGTCAGAATATTGTTGGTAACGATAACATATAAGTTCAACATTGCGCATATGTGGTTTCAGTCAACCGTTGACCAGGTCAAAAGATACTTATGGATTATGCCATTTGTCTAATCCGGCCTAGTCATCATTAGCTATGAAGTTGCTCTTGCATTGGTAGTCCATCGGCTTTGTCGAATAGATTGGCGACTTCGGCTAATGTCAATTCGATTGCCCAAATATACTAATAGTGACGTCACACTTCCTTTTGTGTTTGTGTCTTTCTATACGACAAGATCAGCGACGTTGCAGTACCAGTTTAAACGACACTGTTTCATGTTGGTTATTAAAACATCCCACCCCCAACCCACTTTCATTCCCATCCACGATGTCGCACCCAAAACTTTTAATTTCAAAAAAAAATGTTCAAAAAATAATGAAATCCCAGCCCCAAAACTGGCGTCTGATATCTGCATAGCCCCAGCTAAGACGTTCAATTTGGGTTTTAAAAAAATTCATTGCCGGATTTTATCAAAAGGGTAAGAGAAGAAAACACAAGCCAAGGTTAATTTTTGTACAAATTGGATGATGCTTTAGTTGCTTTTAGGGACTTCTATCTTTGCTTATTTGAATATTTTATTACATTTACAATGAATGAGCCGTTGGACTTTGCTTTGTGATTAGGTTTTAGGTTCATCTATTTTTGTTTGGGTTTTTATTACTTATTTAGGGCTAGGTTTTACTCCATTGTTGTGGCACTCATACTTGCTAACCATTATTGGTATATAGTACTTGTTTTTGTTGTTCGGTTGATGTTGCTTGAGATTGTAGGGATTTTAGGATCTTTCGTTTACGAGTCACACACTATTTTGGTTTAGACGACTAGATGTATTACTTTGCACGGGGCACATCATTCTAACCAAAATATCTGCAACATTCATGCGAAATCGGCCAAAACCTATAACCTTCCTTAAATTTTGAACTTTTGCACTAAGTGTTCTACATTTCCTTATTTCTCAAATGGCTCTAATAAAGAAGACTACAAAGAGGTCTAGGTGAAAAACCATAGGAGGAGATCTCTCGCGCGGCAAGAAAGCGAGGACCACAGACGCCCCTCCTTAGCTAGTATAGGAAAAAATATGCTTCATCGATAAGTAGGCCGAGAAGCATTTCAAAATGGTCTGAGTTTGAAAGATAAATGAGTTGGGGGCAATGAATCCCGAGGACGTGGAGAAATTCCACCTCAATGTTTTCCTGAAACCCTTCAAACCGTTAGGAATTGAGGGTTTGCTATGCCTGGACAAACTTACTTAGGACAAAGAGGTCAATGAGTTCTACACCAATTTCACACGGCTCAAAATGAACCTCTACATAACAAGAGCGAACAGGATGGACGTTGAGATAACAACAGAGTTGATTAATGAGGTTATTAGGTGCAAAATCAGTGCAGAGGATCGGCTGGAGGTTTAACATCTACAGCTGTACTTTTGGCACACTTGGCCTCCACAGGTCGACGAGAATTACCCATTTGGGGCACTTGACCCCAACCAAATGGTGGATAAGTACTTCAAAATTGAAGGGGGGGACAGGCTTATCAAGCCGAGGGAGATAAATATTAATGTCCTAGATCTTGAGGAGATGATAATTTACAGTATCATTGTACAAATATTGATCTCGGCCAAATATCCTTCAGAGTACACAATAAATGGGACAATCATGTAGTAACACCTTGGTAGTCGACCTCGGGTACACTATCATCCTGGAGATATACCAAGTACCCCTCGCCTCAAATATTCGGACACTCCCCTACGGTAACATCATCACCGCTATGCTAGAGAAGAAGAAAGTTCCCATCGAATCAAAACAGAAGATTCAGCCGAAGTACTATGATGGGAACTACTTCGGATAGAAGCACTACCAATGGGAGGGAGGGGACGTAATTTATCTAAATAAGATCTTGACCCAAACACGCCACCCAAATAATTGTCATGTCATTCATTAATGTTCATATCTTAGGATTAATGGGATATTATGTATTTAGTTTAATTTGTAATATGTTAGGATGTTTTCTAGATTTTATGGTAGCATTTTTTTTGGATTACATAGATTTATTTTTGTCAATTTGCTTTGATGAAATTTGTGACTGGCTGTTGTGAACTTGGAATGGAACCTTTACATGGTACATTCCAAGTTCTATCTAAATTGGTTAGACAATGTTGATTCATTAGGTATGATAGAGCAGTGCGACATCGTATTTCATTCGCACACATGATGTTTTAACCGACATCTTACAGACAAACCTACAATATCGCATGAATTATTGATTTAAGTGGATTTAAGGTAATGGTTTAGACCGAGGGGATTTTTCGATATCACATAATGGAATTTGCTCTTAACGAATTTTGGGCAGATTGTATGTACGTTGTCGTTGAATCTATTTTACATGTATTCCATTCAATTTGTATGGTCTCGAGTAGAACGTGCTAATTACCAGACGTTGTCTCATATTATCTGAGTAGCCGAACAATACAATGTGCATTTTCGATTCATATCTTAACCTTACAAAATATTAATGGAACGACAATTGAATTACCAATTACATTACAACATGAACCAGCTCATAATCATTCAACAAGGTATGTTTAAATGATGTCTATATCCAATATAACTCCTCTTCTTTCGCTTCTTCAATTTGGGGTGCCTCTCAATCCACACGCCTTCTTCGTGGTCTCTCCTTAACGCTAGCCCCAACCCAAATAACTCATCCTATCCAACATTACTAGTGCTAGGTAGAGTGTGTGGAATAATGTCAGACAGTGATGATGGACTAACATCTCTCAAAAATTGACTTTTCCTGTGAATGACCACCAATTTTCTAGAATCACAAGGATCAGCAATATAAAACACCCGTGTTGCCTTTGAAAAAGGATGTAATGATCGCTAGTAGATCATGTCCTTTAAATCAACGACTGTAAAACCTAGCTCGTCCATCGACACGTCGGCATTGTTACAAGCCCATTTGCATTAAAAAATTGGGACCCAAAATGTTGTGTTGACGAGTTCCCATATTTCTTAAATCACGCCACAGTAAGATATGTTCCCATAGATGGGAATTTTATCCTTCGTGCTGCCTACATACAATGTTTCTGCAACTAGGCTAACGCCACTATTTTCTGTTACGATGTGTGAGTCCCATTCACGGGTTGAGACAGTAAAACCATTCATTCCATAGCCCGTGAAGTAAATTGCACTAGCAAAGGTATTAAGATAAACCAATTCAGGGTCTCATTGTGACTGTTCCGGATAATAGTTATGTATAACCAATCGATGAAACTGTGATTGTGTTCTGCAAGCACTTGCTTCTCTAACCAACCAGAGTGCCACTCTATGATAGTGGCCATGTGCATATCCACGTGCGGGCACATGGATATGAATTTTGCAGAACATATAAGTATGCTTTCTCTAACTCGTCAGAAGATAATACCCCAGTTTTTCCTTTCCGTAAGCCTTTGCCACCCATTATGTCCCATGCCGCATTTTTAGTAGCCCAGCCGACTCTACACAATACTAGTAACTAGGTGATATTATTAATTTTTTAAATAACCCTTGACTATCTTCATATTCCTCTAGAATGGATACATCCATCGTTGCTAAACAAGCCCATATATTAATATCTCATGTACTACGTGAACTAACAAGTGCATCATTATGTCAAAGAATGAAGGAGGGTAATACATCTCCAACTAGCACAACACGACAACTATTTCCTCTTGTTGTTCCTCCAATTTCCATCGCTTAATCTATTTACAACAAATTTCCTTGAAGAAGTAACACAACCGGGTGATGCACTTTCTAACATTAGCTTGCAAGATTGTCTTATCGCAACCAGAAGAAATTCTTTGAATCAAACAATGTGAATCGTTTGATTTCATACTCACCAATCTCAATACCTCATCGGATACTAAATTTCTAACCTGAGCAGAGTTGTCGGTTGGGACATCGATACTATTCAGGCTAGAACATATCAATTCTTTCTCAGATTTTGAAAGTGTGTAGCAAGAAGCGGCAAGTTCATCTTGGATCCCCACACCTTGAGAGCCAAATCAGGTCTAATTCCTATTTCAACCATATCTCTCCTTGACTTCACTCCATCCTTTGTCTTACCTAGGATATTTATCACAGTCCCAACCAAACTATCACATACATTTTTTTCAATATGCATTACATCCAAATAGTTTCGAACATCAAGGATCTCCCAATAAAGTAGATAAAAAATGGAACGCTTCATCCAACTACCGGTAACCTTAGGTTTCCTCTTCCTCTTGCCAAAGTAATTTCAAAAATTACGTAACCTGTACGGAATTGACGTACTTGTTAATAAGGGAGGAGGGAACCATGACTCTACCTTTCCATTGAATTCTGCATGTAGTTTCCTCCACCGATGAGTTTCAAGGAGCCAGATACGGTACCCAAGAAACATCATTTTACATCCATGCCTCAACTGAAAATAATCTGTTCCTTCCAAACAAATGGGGCAATTCCTTGTGACCCTTAAATAAATATCCAGACAAGTTTCCATATGCGGGAAAGTCGTTAATAGTGCAAAACAACATGGATTTTGACCCACCCCTCCCGGAATCGTTAATAAACCATGTGAGATATACTAAACCAAGAGGAGGCTGAGATCAAAGATAGAGATTTATATGTTGCTCCCATTCCTACAACTATACAACCAAGAATGGTAGATAGTAGATAGTAGATAGTACATGGGTCATCTATAGAGATGCTAGGAATATAAAAATCAATTATACACAATCGTGATCGGGTCGTCAATCCAACTACGTGCTATGAATAAACATTGTTGGTAAAACAATCATAGGGGAAATCTGTACTAACAACTACTAGCATGCAAATGATCAAAGGAATTAACAATAATATAAACGAACACTTGGGGAACATTTGCATAGCATGATTAATGTTTGGATAATCAATTTCATCAAATACAAGAACTATACCCCATTCTAGTTTTTGTATAACGTATTGCAGACAATGGTCAAAACTTCCCCCTATCTGTCACATATGGATGCGTGTATAAAATCTTCCATCAGCCTTCCCTCAGTAACTAAGAGAGTGCAACAACGAAAATGACTCGTTTTGCTGGTTTGATTCTCCCCGTGCGATTAAATCCCGAAGGAACACTCCGAACGCACTACCCCTAGGCCTACAAGGGCAAAGGAAGTAGGCGTCTTATCGATGGCTTTATGATGAAAAAGGTAACCTTAGCTTGCCATTCTATCTATCTCTACCCACAACCCTTCGAACCCAATTTTTGGCTAACTAAAGCATGGTCAATAGTAACATTAACAACGAAAACCTACGTGCCACATCCACACGGTTCCGGACCCGTCATTATTCCAAGCGCATCTAGGTTTCTTTACCTGGGGAATATCAATATTGCGGCAACATGAAAGTAGACTTTGGTTTATGGTAATTAAGTGTGACAATCATGTAATTCACAAAATATTAAGAACCAACCAACATAATAATACAAAAGCACATAGAAATAGGTCGATCTCAAAAATCTCACAAACTGAACATCAAAACAAGAATACAAATATTTCCCCAAGTATGATCCCTACTCCCTAAGCATTGCACCCAAGTATTTCATTGGATCCAACACTTTTGGGCAAAAAAAAATAAAGAGAACAAAGGAAAATATGCTACAGATATGGAAGACTGTTTTTCTCTCTCTAAAATACTCTACAAGATGAAAAATGGGCGTAAATTTAAACTCTAGTAGACATAGGTCCATATATATAGTAGTAGGAAATTGGGCCTAAAAATATATCAAAAATGGCCAAAAGCCCTAGCAGCCTCAACCGGTACATGGGGTGGGATCTGGCACGATTCGTGCCTGCCGAGACCCGCTTCGTGGTGGTGTGGGACGTCGACCTTGGTACAGGTCGTGGCTACGTGCTGGCGCATGCTCGCATGTAATTTGGTGTGCCTTGTCAGCAGAAACCTCATTTTGCTCAGTATCTCGGCCTGAGACATGTCGTTCTTCGCACCCATGGCCTGGTATTGACATTGGTGACTTGAAACGATGCAGTCCATGTGAAACGGTACGTTCTGCGCTAATACTTAGCTAAATGTGGAGTGAAAATAGGACAATTGGCACATGGCCGGCATAAGTTGGTATGGCTGTGCTAGGGCTTGGTACGACTTGTTCTACACCCCTGGCACGGGTTGTGTTAGGTTCGGCCCTCATGCTGGCCCAGTGCGATCTGTGCAAATCCATGTTGGTCATTGTTGATCCTATCAGCTGACTTGTTTGCCCCGTTATGGGTAAACCATTGGTCCAATTTTGGAGTCTTGTACTCGATTTTATAGAGCTTGAGAAGAAAATTCCAATGGTGTCACCCTAAAGTGCTGATTCTCCTTGGAAATTTCCCAGAACTCCATGCAACTTCAGACAACGATCCTTCCATTTCTCTTTTGGCCTTCTTGAACTTCAAATCCACCTTTGTTGGGCTCAATTCTTTCTAATACCATGCTTTGGAGTCCCTGGACTTCAATCTACTACCATCCTTGAGAATGACCTTGATATCTTCTACCATCCAAGCGAATGACCTTATATAAAAAGTACTCACAAGCAACCTACTAATGAGATCAAAAAGGAAGATCTAGGTTCATGTGAATACAAAGTGTCCATAATCTTCAATTATGTCTAAAAAATTGGGATTTAAATAACAAAACAAAAAGGGGCCGTCCAAACCCTTTGTCGTGTAAACCTAACTAAAACTAGCAATTGACCAAACAAAAGATGATATTAAATGTCCTAAATGCATTGGCTAACGCATGTATAAAGGTGAACATTAATGCCCCCACACTTAAACCTTTAGTCGTCATCGAGTAAACAAAAACGAGAAAAGATCTAAGTGAAATGTAGCATGCAAAGAGAAGTTAGCCAATACATTCAACTTATTCCCTAGCTACCCTAGTTCCCCCAAAGTAGTAAGAATCTTGAAACTCTCACACTCCACGGACATGCTAAAGTAACCTAACCACCCAAAATACTATGAAGAAAAAGGTAATTACAAAGGATAAGTGTTGATCTAGCTTAGTCCCCGAATAGTCCGTCAAAAGTAATCCAAGAGTTGTTACCGGAAAAAACACCGTGAATAATCCACAAGATCCTCAATTAGGTTGTAACTAAGGATAACTCGATATTCTCAACTTAGCTACAATAAAGGATAATGCCAAAGGATCCTCAACTTAGTTTCCATTTTCTGTCAATTTCTCTCATTTATTTTCTAGGAGCCCTTTTGGGTTTTCATCCTAGCATTCACACATGTTGAGTTCACCATCTCACATTTTTCCACACGGCCTCTCATTTTTGCCTAGGTTTTCCAACCTAGCCGGGCCTAGCCTCTCATTTTTACCCAAGCCTTTTAACCTATTCGGACGTTCTTCCCATTTTTTCCTAATTTGCCCTTTCGGGTTTCAAACTTAGCCGAGTATATATACATTTTAAAAAATATCAAAAATTTAAATTTGTTTTTGTGTAGCACAAAATGCCCCAAAGTTGGGCTTCATAATACAAAAAGATAGTGAAAAATAAAAAATTACACCATCAAAAAGGTTCATCCCAAAATATTCCCCAACAAAGTAATAACCATCTAAAGATCACACATCCAAACATTCTACAAAACTTTCCAAAACCAAAGAAAACACCTAATAAAGCAACACCAATAACACAAAAGAATCCCAAGATGAAAACACCTAAGTGTTTCACTACTCCCACAAAAAATTCCCCAAAATAAACTACTAAAAAGGTCGCCTCACACCTAAAATAAACAAACAACCAAGGGGTTAACAAAAAATCCTAATGAGTTAAAGTCATAAAATCGAGGAAAAAGAAGATAACCATCATAACAATCGTCATCCATCTAAATCATAAGCCACTTTGGAGTATTCTAATCTCCCCCTCCCAACACTTGATTCACGCATTGTCCCCAATGCATGTGACCAAGGTAAAAAGGAAAGAATGAAGATATAAAAGAATAAACTCTATTTCTTATCTTCAAATTCATCATAAGGAGCAAAGACAAGAAAACCAAGATTAGCATTGTTCCATACAAGAATTTGATGACTATCATTCTCAAAAATTACCACCAAATATCAAACACACTCTAATCATCACAAAATTAACAAAATCTAATAATTCAAAATGAAGGTATTGTTTCTTTATTGTCATCTTCATGAATTATTTTTAATACGAGAATTCACTCTTGGATTTGATCATCAAGGAGGGGGTTGCCCTCCTTGTCTACTCCCAAATTCTCCCATTCAAGATAAAGTTTCAACCTTTGCCCATTGACTAACCACTTGATGCCATTATCCTCATCTTTAACCTCTATGGCTCCATAATCATAGCCCTTGGTTACCACGTAAGAACCTCCCCACCTTGACTGCAATTTACCCAAAAAAATATGTAGCTGAGATTGGTATACAAGGATTTTTTGTCCAACAAAAAAGTCCTTATTTACTATTTTCTCATCATGTCGTACTTTTGTCTTTTCCTTATAAATTAATGCGGTGTCATAGGAGTCGCACCTAAACTCTTCAATTTCTTGGAGTTGCAATTTCCTATGTTTCCCGGCATCACTCAAGTTCATATTCAAGCGTTTAATGGCCCAATGTGTTTTTAATTCGAGCTCTACCGGGAGGTGGCATCTCTAACCAAAGAGAATCCGAAAAGGTGACATGCCTATGGGTTTTTGGATGCGGTCCTATACACCCGAAGTACATCATCCAATCTAGCACTCCAATCCTTTCTAGATGGATTTACCATCTTTTCAAGGATAGTCTTGATTTCCCGATTGGATATGTTTGCTTGGCCATTTTTTTGGGTGGTTGCATTGGATGTCCTATGGGTCACTCCATATCTTTTAAGAAAGGCTCACATTAATATATTACAAAAGTAAATACCTCTATCACTAGTTATGGCTTTGGGTACACCGAACCATGAGAAAATGTTGGATTTGAGGAAACTCATCATGGTTGCCGTATCATTGTTCTTTGTGGTTTTGGCCTCAACCCATTAGGACATATAATCCACAACCAATCAGATATAATAATTTCCATTAGACACGGGAAAAATGCCCATGAAATCCATCCCCCACACAATAAAGATCTCAACCAGCATTGAAAGAACTTGGACCATCTCATTTTTGAATGAGATATTTCCTGTCTTTTAGCACCTATCACAAGCTAGAATGAACTCTCGGGTATGTTTCAACATGTTGGGCCATTAAAGTCTACATTCTGGTACTCTCTTTGTGGTTCTTTTATACCCAAAATGTCCACCTACAGTGGAGCAGTGGAAAAGTCTAAGGATTGGCTCCACCCCCTCCTCAAAAACACATCTCCTAATCTCTTAATCAGAGCAATATTTCCAAAGGTAAGGGTCATTCCAAAAATATTCCTTCACCTCATTCACTAGCCTATCCTTTCATGTCTTGTCAAAGGAGGAGGGAAATTCTCCCGTGACGAGGTAATTCACTATGTCAGCGTACCAAGGTTGGCTAGTCGTCACAGTGAACAATTGTTCATCGAGAAATTATTCTCGAATGTGCTCCAACTTAGCCTTTTCCTTGGTGTAATCTAAGCTCTCAAGTTTTGGCAATCTACTTAAATAGTCAGCTACTACATTCTCACTTCTCTTTTTTATCTCTCACCTCAAGATCAAACTCACTCAAAAGAAGTATCCACCTAATAAGCCTAGGTTTTGCCTCTTTCTTAGTCATCAAATAGCGGAGAGCGCCATGATCGGTATATACAATGACCTTGGTGCCTAAAAGGTAAATTATAAATTTCTCAAGTACGAAAACTACGGCCGGTAACTCTTTTTCTGTAGTGGAGTATTTACGTTGTGCATCATTAAGAGTCACTGAAGCATAGTAAATGACATATGGGAGTCTCCCAACCTTTTGGCCTAACACCGCTCCTGTTGCATAATCACTTGCATCACACATTATTTCAAAAGTGAGAGACCAATTTGGGGGTTGGACAATAGGGGCAGTAAAAAGTATTTTCTTCAAAGTGTCAAAGGCTTTCCTAAAATCCTCATCAACAATGAAATCAACATCATTTTTGCAACAATTTTCACAAAAAAGAGGAAATATTAGATAAATCCTTAATAAAACGCCGTTAAAACCCGGCATAACCTAAGAATGACCTAATGTCTCTCACAAGCCATTATCCACTTCTAGACCTTGAGCCAACACGGCATGACCTAGAACAATTCCCTTTTCCAAAATAAAGTGGCACTTCTTAGAGTTTAAGATGAGGTTGGTGTCAATGCACCTTTCTAACACAAGTGCTAGATGATGTAAGCATGAGTTAAAAGAATCCCAATGAATGGTGAAATCATCCATGAAACTTCGATAAAACACTCCATAAACATCTAGAAGATACTGACCATACACCTCTGAAATGTTTCCAGGGGATTCCAAAGGCCGAAAGGCATACACTTATAGGCGAAAGTGCCAAAGAGGCGTGTAAAGGTTGTTTTCTTTTGATCCTCCAGATCAATGGCTATTTGGAAGTATCTAGAATAGCCATCAAGAAAGCAATAGTATGAGGGACCGGCTAGTCTTTCAAGCATTTGGTCGATAAAAGGTAGGGGGAAATGATACTTGTGAGTTACCACATTTAAGAGGCAAATAATCTTTACAAACTCGCCACCCATCCTTATTCTCCACCACAGTTACCCCGCTCTTCTTTGGTACCACTTGAGTGGGACTCATCCACTCACTATCGGAGATAGGATATATCACCCCTGCCTTAAGTATTTTAAGGACTTCACCTTTGACTACTTCCATCATCAGCGGGTTTAACCACCTTTGAGGTTGGCGTATGAATTTTACACTTTCCTCCAATAATATATGGTGCATGCAAGTTGAGGGGCTTATACCTTTGGTGTCGGCTAAAGTCCTACCTATGGTTCCCTTCAATTTCTTAAGCACCTTAATCAACCTATTCTCTTGGTCACTAGTGAGCTTACTGAAATAATCTTCAGTAATGTCTCATCCTCGCCTAAGAAAGGATATTTCAAGTCTTCCGGTAAAGGCTTATGTTCGACTATGAGTGGTTCCTCTATTGAAGGCTTTATCTTAGGCATCACTAGGTCATCTAAGTTATCGGGTAAGGTCTCTATGTGAGTATCATTTTGGGGCTCAACTTCCCCCACATTCTCCACTAGACTAATCTTCCTAGTATCAACATAATCATTGTTATGAGGTAAGAAACTAAAGCTACATTCATAGTTTTATCAAAAGCCTCTTACACTATGACCTCAATATAACCATTCATAACAGAAGAATATTCATCAAAGACACAATTCACATTTTCATACATGCTAAACTCCAAAATATCATTACCACACTCTAATGTTAACTTTCCTATATGCACGTCGGCTTTAGTCCTAGTAGTTTTTAAGAAGGGTCTCCCCAACAATATTGATTTGGTATCCTTCTCATTTACCATATCTATGACATAAAAATTGGCCAGAAATGTTAGTCCACTTACTTGGATGATCACATCCTCCACAATACCTCTTGGGCATATGGTTACCACCCCGGTGGCCTGCATTTTTTTTCAAATTCAATTATCTACACAAAGAGTAAGGTATAACATTAATGGATGCCTCCTAAATCCACTATAGTATCTCTAATCAAAGTCTCATAAATTGTGAAAGGAATAAAAAATATGCCAGTGTCTTTACACTTAGGGGGGAAGATCAACTTGAATGAGAGAGGGAGGTTGTTTTATCATTTCATGCTTAAACTCATACTTTGAATTACATAATTTGTTCAAAAATTCTTTATCTTTAGGAAAAAAATTGATAGTGTCAAAGAGAGCGGTACTAACCTTGGTTTAGAATCACGAATGGTTCTTGTTATGCTCATTGCCTTTCTAATTTCTCATCTCCTCTAAAAAAGGAAGTGGTGGGGCTTCCTTATCAAATAGCTTACATCTCCCTACCAAATCTCTCACCTTCCCTATCAACTTGGTCACTTGCCTCTAACTATCTTAACAGTTGAGGAGAGTTTATTTTCAAAGTCCCTTATACAACCGAATACTTGGTTTTGGAGTGAGTCGCTAGCTTTACAAGGGTTGGTTAAAACTCAAAGTATTTCTTCACAAGCGGATCTGGGGGTGTATTCCTCTACCAAACTGGGTGAGTCAACGCGTGTTTACCCTGTTACTCCCCATAGGTCTTTCAATACGGAAAACTCCATATCCTTACCATACTCACTTGACCAGGACCAAGTTTTTGTAGGGTGATCAAAGTGACAAACCCTACTGAGTTTCATATGCTGAACACCTTCTCCCCACATCTTTTAAATTTTTGGTTTTTCAATAAAAAACAAAGGAAACAAAAAATTTAGGAATCATCGTGTGAGAATTCTCAGCTTGCACCGCGAACTTAAGCAATATGTTTTTTGGAAAACAAAAGAAAATGAAAGAACAACACTAATTACTCAATTAGCATGTTATGCAAGTTAAATACTAGACCGTTAAACTAACATCTCCAACAACGGAACCAAAATTTGACCCGCCCCCTCCCGGCATCATTAATAAAACACGGGAGATCTACTAAACCGAAAGGAGGCTATGATCAAAGAAAGGGATTTATATGTTGCTCCCATTCCTACTACTATACTACCTAGAATGGTAGATAGTGGCAAGTATCGGGGTCATCCACAAAGATATTAGGAACTCAAAAATTAACTCTATACAACCGTGATCGGGTCGTCAATCCGACCAAGTGTTAGGAATAAATAGTGTTGGTAAAATAGTCATGAGGGGGAATCTGTACTAACAACTACTAACATGCAAATGATCACAAGAATTAACAATATAAACTAAAACCTAAGGAATATTTGTGTAACATGATTAATGTCATTTCAATCATCGATTTCATAAAATACAAGAATTATACCTTATTCTAGTGTTTGTATCACGTAGTGTGGACAATGGTTAAAACTTCTCCCTATCTATCACATAGGGGTGCATATATATTGAATATTCCTTCAGCCTTTCCTCTGCAATTGGGAGAAAGTAACAACGGCAATGGCTCATTGTGCAAGTCTAATTCTCCCCCGATCAATTAAATCCCAAGTGGAACATTACGAACGCACTACCCCTAGGTCTACAAAGGCAAAGAAAGTAGGTGACTTATTGATGGCACTAGGATTACAAAGGTAACCCCAGCTTACTACTTTAACTATCTTTACCCACCCTTCAGACCGAATAGTTGGCTTGCTAGAGTATGTTCTATCATAATGTTAACAACAGAACCCTACGTGCACACGCCCACACGATTCTGGACCCATTGTTACCCCAAGCGTATCTTGTTTTCTTCCCTGGGGGTTATCAATATTGTAGCAGCATGAAAATAGAATTTTGTTTATGCTAACTAAGTGTGAAATCATGGAATTCACAAGAATACAAAGAACAAGCCAACATAATAATACAAAATCATATATAAATAGGTGGATCCATGAAATCTCACAAAATGAACATAAAAAATGAATACAAATAGTATCCCCAAGTAAGATCGATACTCCCTAAATATTGAACCCAAGTATTTCATTTGATCCAACTCTTTTGGGCAAAATATAAATAAAGGGAAGAAAGGAAAATAAGCTAAAGAGAAGGGAAAGTGTTTTTCTCACTCTAACCTACTCTACAAGATGAAAAATCGGGCATAAACTTAAACACTAGTAAACACTGGTCTACACATATAGTAGTAAGGAATTGGGCCAAAACATATGCCAAAAAATTGCAAAAAAATAGCAGCCATAACCGGCACGGGAGGTGAGATCTGGCACAGTCTGTGCCTGTAGAGACCCCCTTCGTGCCGGTGCGGGACGTGGCTTCATGCCAGTTCATACCAACCACGCATCATTATTTGCACCCCGTGAGCTGGTTTTGGCATTGATGACTTGAATTGGCATGGGCTGTGTGAAACAGGACGTTCCGCAGCCATACTTAGCCAAATTTAGAGTGAAAAGAGGACATTGGGCACACGGCCTACACGAGTTTCCACGGTTCATTCTGGGGCTTGGGTTGGCTCGTACTGGATCCCCGGTATAGCCATGTTGATTTATATGGGATGTGCTAGGTTAGGCCCCCGTGCCTGCCTAGTGCGGTCTGTGCGGGTAAGTGTCGGTCATTGATGATCCTGTCGGCTGACTTGTTTTCTCCGTTACGGGTAAACCATTGGTTTGATTTGATAGTTTGGGTGGTCATCGTCGTACCTCTCAAAGATACTATTTTTAAGCCCAATATGCTTACTAAATACAACTAAGTAGATAATTTGGCAAGTCGGGGTCGTCCACAGAGAAGAGTAATATTCCTAAGGGTTCATGCATACAAGGGCGAGTATAGGCCTAGATATATATATATATATATATACATATATATAAAAGCAAGTAAAAAGAGTGTTTTGGTTGTTTGGTTTCCTAAGTTATGAAAGT
>JAULKM010001244.1:0-15413 GCA_032355605.1 Rubia tinctorum
CCCATATGCAATTAATGTGAAGGAATGAGTGAATGAGTCTAGGATCTATAAGTGGTTTGGAAGTGGAAATCAATTGCCCTCAAAGCTTTGTTAATTGTAGATTTTACCCTATTTTTAGTAGTTTGATGCATGATTAGCATAGTTACGTGACATTGCTAGTTGTCTTGTCTCTAAATTCATAACTTAGAAAAAACCAACCACCCCCCCCCCCTCTTTACATGCTTATATATATATATATATATCTTTATCTAGGCTTATATCAATCCCTATATGCATGAACCCTTAGGAAAATTCCTCTTCTTTGTGGACGACCCCGACTTGCCACTATCTACTTAATTATTTTTAGTAAGCATTTAGGGCTTATAAATTGTATCTTTGAGAGGTACGGCGATGACCTCCCACTCTCCGATACCATATCACTAGCCTCAACTCGAATGTGTGAGTGAGGTTGGTTATTTTCATCAGCGATATCGAGCATTGTTATCGACGACGTTGATCACCCATATGAACATGCGGTGTAGCCAACACAATATCGGTGATTTAGCTCAGCAGCATCGATAGTGTAGAAATATTGTCATTTTTTGGGCTTGATATCATGGTTATTTAAGATTCGATGCCGCAAGTATTGCAGAAACGTCACACTATTTATTTAATGTTCAATTCATGTATAATAGAAGAACTTGACACAACCAACATTTCAAAAACATATTACAAATTTACAATACAAACTAATAGTTTAAAATAAAAAAAAACCAGGAAACAAACTAATAATTCTATTCAATCTCCATATCATGATCATTTTATAATGTTAACAACAGTGAATGACAAGTCCATTAATCTATACGTTGAAAGTGCAGTGATAATTCTCCTTGTCATGTTACTACAATTTCACACAAACCATAGTTTATGCTAGAAATAGGCACTACTCAAATGAAGTAGATGACAATTAATCATGCCTATACAAGAATAGTTCTTCGTGAAAGTAAAATTTACCATTATTGTCCTCATTCTAGTTAAGGTGGTTCAGCAAACTCAATTTATGCATCCATTTATTTTTCATGTCTACTAATGTTATACATAGCATGAATTGGCCATATAAAGAGAAAGTATGTGATTTCATCTTCTTACATGCGACATCTTTCATGCATATATTTGCTATCGCATAGACCGAAAGATCGACCGATGTCTAACATTCATATTCTGTTTTCGTAAAAATTACATTCTTGTCTAGAGTCAACTTTAAAATATGCCTAATACTTCTCATTGGTTATGCATAACATTATTTCCACAAATATACACTATACACTAGGTAACATTTGATACATCGAATGGAAAGTTGAAAGAATGTGGTTTGGGTGGGGGGATCGGAGAAGATAGGGGATGGAACATTTTTATATTGTAAATTAGTTGAGATAGGAAAATGTGGGAATTTTAGTAAATCTAGGGTGCCCAAATTATTTTTTTTCCCACTGATGGAAAATAAGGGAGCTTATTAGTTTCCCGCTATAATTTTTGGGGAATAAATGATAGGGAACTGACTTCGAATAGTGATGTCAGTAACTCAAAGTTTTTATTTAGCCCATGATGGCCCAGAAAATCATAGGGCCCAATAAGGTGGATCATGACAAAGTTAATTAAATGTTGGTAGTAAGTCGATTCAACTGAGATCTATGGTGATGTCGGTCTCTCAGGGATTTCATCCTGCCCATGACGGCCCAACAATGTCATATAGCCTAATAAGGTTGTTCTATACGACATCAGTGATATTTTGGTTGGTTGTCAATTCTAATGATATATGTTGCGATGTCGCACTAGTAGTCTTGTCAGGTTGACCGCTATACTTGTTGGGTCAACCATGGTTGACTTTGTTCTTAAATTGACGTGCATGCCAAAATTTTCGACCTTTAGTCTGGTTAAGTCGACTGTAGCTAAAATTCTTTCGTAAATTTACATTATAGACCAATGGTTCGACCTTTAGTCTTGTAAGATCGATTGTTTCTTATCTTCTTTAAAATATTTACATTATAATCTAAATGTTCCACCTTTAGTCGTGCTAGGACAATCTTTGGTTGACTTCATTCCTAAATTGACATAGTTCCCAAAGGTTTGACCTTTAATCTTAATAGGTTGATCGTTGGTCGACTTCTTTCCCAAATTAACATAGATGCCAAAAGGTTCGACCTTTAGTCTTGTTAGGTCAACCGTGGGTTAACGTTTTTCATAAATTTACATAGACGACCAAAGGTTCAACTTTTAGTCTTTCTAGGTCGATCGTCGTTTTACTTATTTCTTAATGACCATGATTCCTAAATGTTAGACCTTTAGTCTTGTTAGGTCAATCGTTGGTTAAAATCTTTCTCAAATTGACATAGATGCCCAAAGGTTGGACTTTTGTCTTATTAGGTTGACCGTGGTTTGACTTCTTTCATAAATTTACATTATGGAGTAAAAGTTCAACCTTTAGTCTTGTTAGGTCGATCGTTGGTTGACTTTTTTCCAAAATTGATAAAGATGCCCAAAGGTTTGACCTTTAGTCTTATTAGGTGGATCGTTGGTTAACTTATTTATTAAATTAACATAGATGCCAAAAGGTCCAACGTTTAGTCTTGTTAGGTGGACCGTGGTTTGATTTCTTTTGTAAATTTACAAAGATGACCAATGGTTTGACTTTTAGTCTTGTTAAATCGATAGTTAGTTGACTTGTTTCTTAAATTGACTTGGATGTGCAAAGGTTTGACCTTTAGTCTTGTTAGGTTAACCGTGGCTTGACTCCGTTAGGCTAACCGTGGCTTGACTCTGTTAGGCTAACCGTGGCTTGACTCTGTTAGGTCAACCGTGGCTTGACTCCGTTAGGTCAACCGTGGCTTGACTAAAAGGTTCGACCTTTTAGTCTTGTTATTGTCATCCTCACTACTAATTATTTTCATGCTTTTTTGGAAAAATAATAAGAACAGTTTGATGGGTTACCGAAAATACCATCCTTGATACCACTAACAACCACGTCCTTATGGACGGGTTTCCACATTACCTTAAGATTACCCTTAATATTTTGTGAGACATACTAAACATGCCCATCTTTCTCAATTATTGATACATTCTTGTTGATTTTGGGAGTCGGAAGGGGTTTAGGAGTGATTAATTCCTTAAATTGCTTCTTTTTCCACTCAAATTAGTGTGTAATATCGGAGGCAAAGCATCTTTAATCACACCAGAAGAGACATGTTCATGAACAAGTGTATCATTGCACGGTTCGTTCATACAAGATAGAGCATGCAAGGTTTCAATGTCGTGTAACATCTCCTCATCTCCAAGAATCTCATTAAGACATTTAACATTTTCAATCACACAAGATTCATCATGTTGAGCATGTTCCTCACGCAAAGTTATATATTTACAAACAAGAGAGGGATAAAGTTAATCATGCTTAGACTTGTAAATTTCAAACCCAACTCTATCCTTGTAATATTCTAAGGTTATTGTTCCCGAATGAACATCGATCTTAGTTATTGATGTTTTAAGAAAAGGTCTCCCCAATAAAATTGAAGGTGCACCACCATCGTGCGTTACATCAGGAACATAGAAGTCCGCTGGAAACACCAAATTGCCCAATCAAACTATCACTTCCTTCACTAGTATGTGATGACTAGCATGGGAGTGATTGACCTTTTAGACTTTTACCCTAGTATCCTTTGTTCACCTATTTCTAGGTTCTCATAAATGCACGAAGGTATGACATTAATAGAAACTCTAAGATCAATCATATAATTTTTCACCAATTTACCACCTAAATAAATGAGAATTGAAAACATAACGGGGTCATCACATTTTGTAGGAAATTTTCTATGATTAAGAGTGGCGACTCCCCCTATTTTCACTTTACCATTTTTCTTAAGGGGTTTATTCCTCTTTCTTGTACATGCGACTTTCAAAAAAATTGCATATGAGGAAACATGTTTAATCAAGTCCAAGATCGGGACACTAACCTCCCCCTTCTCGAAGATTTTTTGGATATGATCATCATTGGTTGTCACCTTAGGCCTTCCCCTAAGTACATTGGGGAAAGGTGGTGGGATATTGGTCCTTGCTTCAGGTGTTGGAAGCTCCTTGTCGTGTTCCTCCATAACTAATTATTGCTCCTCCAAGTTTGTTTTGTTGTTGTCCACAATCAAGCCATCCTCTTGAAGAATTTCCTTCTCGAGCTCTCGCACATCCTTCCCGCTTCTCAACTTCAAAGCACTTACATTACTTGGATTAACCTCCGGTTGGGAAGGAAGTTTGCTGGACTCTATGGCTTTAAGTCATCTTACCGAGGTGTCAAGTTTTTTGACTTGAATCTCAAGATTCTTGATGCTCAAAAATGCCCTAGTTTCGAGATCTTCAATCTCTCACCTTGTATGCGCTGCAAAGATGTCATGTTTTTGTCCAATTGAGAGATTGCTTCAGGGATTTCCTCTCGGTCTGACTTGTAAAATAAGATGTTGTTTGAATTTCCTTCTCCCCTTAGATAGGGTTAATATGAAGCTTGTTCGCCTCCGTTGTACACTTGCATTAGGTTCTCCTCACACCAACGAAAGTTGGGGTGATCATGGTACCTCGGTTTGAAGGTATTTGCATATGGAACTTTCTTTTGTCCTCCATGGTTTCCATGGAACCCTTGTTATTACTTCCAAAAAAAATGTGGCTTATTTTCACTATTGTTGAAATATAACGCCTTACCTTCCTCAAAGTCCTCCACCACTTACGGGCACACATCCGTGTGATGATAAAGATTACAAACACCGCACACTCTGGCTTGTTGGACTCCCTTTTTCATGAATTCTTTCATCATGGAGGCAAGAGCTTGAACTTGCTCCTCCAACTTTGGGGATTGAGATGGTTAATTCACGAGCTTCACCCTAAACCTTGTACCAAATTCCTTTGTTTCGTTTGCCATCTCCTTGAAGAATTTCATTGCTTCTCTTGGGATCTTGTTGGAGACCGAACCATTGCAAGAGGTGTTCACCATACGCATGTCATCATCCCACAATCCTTTGAAGAAATAGTAAACCAAGTCTTCCTCCTTGAATGAATGATACGGACAACTAACCAACAATCTCTTAAAGTTTTCCCAATATTCGTAGAGGGACTCATTAGAAAACTGAGAGATGTTGGAAAATTGCTTCTTCAACCCCACAAACTTTGAAGCTTGAAAGTATTTCTGGAGAAATCTACGCTTCATATCCATCTATGAGGTGATGCAACCGGGCAATAGATTGTATAACCATTCCTTGGCCGAATACCGGAGTGGGAAGGGAAACGCCCTTAGATTGTAGTTTTCCTCTAAAACACCCACCTACTTAATGTTGGTACAAACTAGGTGGAACTCCAAAATATGCTTGTTTGGATCTTCTCCGGCCATCCCATGGAAAGTCAGAAAGCAGTGAATTATGCCGCTCTTGAGTTCACTCGCCACATTCGGTGGCAACGGAGGGAAAGTGATGTAAAACATTTGATTCTCAAATTTTGAAGCCATCAACTCTCTCAAAGTGCGGTTTTCCTCTGCCATTTATTCTTTCTCTATGGCTACAGAAAGTGGTTCTTGTACAACTTCTGTCCTAGGTCTCCTCTTCCTTCCTCTCTTACTACCTGTGTAATTTGTTAAACTATGTAGAACTCCCAAGTTCATGGCACGAGTATGTACCATACACCAGGAATACAACAATATCTAACTTAAATCAACATTAGCAAAAAGGTTAGAAGTAACCAAAACCAAGTAATAAAGATCAAAAACAAAAACCAATGATAAACAAAAACAGCACTGCTTACTCAACGAACACGTTATGCAAGTTAACTACTATACCGTTAAACTAACATCCCCGACAGAAGCGCCAAATTCGACCCGCCCCTGCCCTAGAATTGTTAAAAAGAGAGGAGGATGGTTAGGGGTCAAAGATAAGAACTTGAATGTTGCTCTCGTTCCTACCACTATACTACCAAGAATGATAGATAGTGGCAAGTAACAGGGTCATTCACAAAAATGTTAGGAATCTAGTAATTTACTAAACACAAATGTGGTTGGGTCGTAAATCCCACCACGTGTTAGCAATAAATAGTTTTGTGAAAATAGTCATTTAGGTAGGGGGGTTTAACTATGAACTACAAGCATGCAATCAACGAAATAGACAACATATACTAAGACTGGGGGAATATTTGCGTAACATGGTTAATGTTACTTAGATCATCGATTTCATCAAATGCAAGAACTAAACCATATTCAAGTGTTTGTGTCACGTGGTACGTTTAATGGTGAAAACATCCCTATCTGTCACATAGAGGTGAGTGTATAAAATATCCCATCAGCCTCGCCTTTGTAACTAGGAGAGTGCAACAACATTTATGGCTCATTGCGCAAGTATGAGTCTCCTCCGTGCGATTAAGTCTCGGGCAGAACACCACGAACGGACTACCCCTAGGCCTACAAAGATAAAGGAAGTAGCCATCTTATCGATGGCTCTAGGATCAACGAGATAATCCTAGTTTGCTTCCTTCTCTATCTCTACTAGGAACCCTTCGGACATCTTTGGTCGGCTAAGTAGATGCATGGTTGATCGTGACAATTAACAACAGTAACATTCGTGTACATGTCCAGTTCCAAAATATCTTCACCCCAAACACATCTAGGTTTCCTTAATCGGGAAGTAGCAGCAGTGCACCAACATGAAAATAGACTCGATTGTGTGCCAGCAAAGTGTGACAATCATGTAATTCACAAGAATATTAAGAACAAACCAACATAATAATCACAAAACACATAGAAATGGGTAGATCTAGAATTCTAAAAAAATCAACATTAATACATGAATACAAATATAATCCCCAAGTTAGATTCCTACTCCCTAATCATTGAACTCGAGTATTTCATTGAATTCAACCCCTTCAGGCAAAAGAAAAGTGAAACGATGAAAAGAAAAGAACCTAGAGATAAGTGAGAGTGTTTTCTCTCCCTAGCCACCTACTAAGATCTAAAATATAAGCATAAACTTAAACTCTAGTAGACAAAGGTGCATATATAGTTACGGGGAATTGGGCCTAAAAATAGGCCCAAAATGGCAGAAAAACCCTTGCAGCCGCCACTAGCGCGGGGTGTGCCTCGTGACATGGCTTGTGTCGGCCAATGGGCTTGTAATGGTGATATATGTTATCCATGACACAGGTCATTCGAGTGGCGCTTCTGCAGGGCGCAGGCTCTGGAACGGGCCGTGTTGGTTCGTGCTAGCTCGTGCTGGCCTATCTTGTGTCATTCGGCGCGGGCCTCCTGCCGGGTCTTTGTTTTGGTGCTTTTGATCCACGTCATACATTTTTTGGCATACACCATCGGTAGGAACCTTGTTTTTATCAGTATCTCGATGCTCCCCACATCATTCTTCACACCCCGTGAGCTAGTTTGTGCATTTGTGACTTAAAATGGCGTAGACCGTGTAAAATGGAACCGCTCCCAAACTAAGCCTATCTTTTTATTGCAAAGGATGACCCCTCGTGCAAGATTTTTACACGGACCATGCCAAGGCCACCTAACATAGGCAGTGATGCTTGGTGCGGGTTGTGTTAGTTTTTGGCTCATGCTGGGTTTATGGCTGGTTCGCTTGGCTAATTTCTTTACTCCGCTACGGGTGAACCGTTGGTCCAATTTGGGAGTTCTTGTAGATTTTATAGCGTTCGAGAAGAAGAATCCAATGGTGACTCCCTAAAGTTCTTCTTATTCTTCGATGTTATCCCATAACTGCGTGCAACCTCGAACAACGATCTCTCCGTTTCTCCTTTGGCCTTCTTGAACTTTGAATCCGCCTTTCTTGGTCCCAATTCCATATAGTACTACGATTTGGAGTCCATATCCTTCATTATACTACCATCCTTGTGAATAGTCTTTGACATCTTCTACTATTCTTGCGAATGGCCTTCATATATCTACTATCACCCTTGCGGATGGCCTTCAATAAAAGAAAATGAAAAAGCACTCACGAGCAACCTACTAATGAGATCAAAGAGGAAGATCTAGGTGCCCGTGAATACAAAGTGTCCATTAGTCTCAATTAAGTATACAAAATGCGGGATTTAGACAAAAAAAAAACCAATAATGGCCGCCTAAACCCTTTGTCGTGCAAACCTAACTAAAACTAGAAATCAACCAAACAAAAGATGATAATAAATGTGTTAAATACATCGGCTAATGCATGCATAATGGTTCACATCAAGTACACTATCACAACCTTTATCTCCGCCCACCATAATTCTTAAACACATTACTACACGAAAGGTAGCTTACCTTCCAATCCACACACAGGACTTAACAGACCTTCCGCTAGCCGGATATTCCACGAAAATAGAAATCTTAACTAAATTAGGCCCACTGATAAAACAAGTTCTCAAATGACTGTTAAACATACTATTGTAGTCAGCACCTATACCTCTAATTTTAAATTAAATTTTTTTCCTAATCTTTCGGGCCACTTGCAACCATTACCCGAAGTTATAGGAATAAAACCTCCAGGAACACCCTTCCACACTTCTTCACCCACAAAGCTATTTTTCACTTAGCAATCAACTTATTGTTAAAATGAAAAGCACTAATATGCTCATCTTTTGAGCCTCGCTCATATATTATCTTTACTTAATTTGATTAAAAAAAATTTAACCTTCTCCGCTCACCAAGAATTCCTCGCTGGAGGGGGGTTATGGTATATACCTCGTAAGCCAAGCGAAGTCCAGCACTAGAACTAACACCTCATATGAACAAAGCAGTTTTCTGAACGAGCACAACACCTCCTTTGAGGAAAAATAAAAACCAATGACCAAAACATCATTTACTAGACTCGAGCACATCATACCTAACACAATCACACAATGAAGAGTCTTATAAATGAAGGTGAAGAACGCCAGTACAAGGTAGTGATTTATAAACAAACAGTTGAATAAAAGAGAACAACCCTAACTTGGGCGTCAGAGCTTGCTCTCGAGAAACACCCTCAAGACATCTTTTGCAAGTGCTCAGAGAAGCTGGGTCTGTACTGCTGATCCCAGGAACTATAATAATCAGAAAGGGGCCCTCACATCATTAGTGTTCATATATTTAATATCAAGTAAGGGATGAACATTGATTGGTTAAAGTCAAACATTAGTTATTAGTGATAATACATATAATGAGACCATTTAATTTGTGTTACTTATACTTAAAATTGGAGTAAAATGTAGGTTATAAGTTAGAAAATTGAATAATTTATCAATTAGGAGGTCCGAATCAACATTCGTGGTTTTACATCCCAATTTTTATATTTTGTAAAATTATTTGGTTATTTAGATAATTCATTCTGTAGTCGGGTCAAGCATTGAAGTTTTGATGCAAAGTGGAGACCAAGTCATCGGAAGAAGACCACTCAAAAGAGTGGTAGAAGAAATAATGAAACTTCCTGAGTGGTAGAATATGGTTTGAAGTACGAATGAAGAGAAGAAGAACATAAAAAATAAAGTTCAACATTGAAGAGCTTCAATCGCGGTTCGTATATAACTATATGTTCAACGACCATTGAAACTTTAAAAAATCCTAGGTCATGGTCTGTGATGCTTAAAATTTCCACGAGGACTAGGAGACAAGCTTCCAGGTTGTGAATAGCACAATAGCTCACGGTCCGCGATGGCCTCGTTTACTAGGATTTCATTTCAGCTATAAGAATTTATTTCTCTTCCCTCTTATAAAAAAACTTTCTTTACCCATTGGATAAAGAGTCAAATTTTTGGTTAAAACCCTAGTATCTAAATAGAGTGTTCTTTATTTGTTGATTTTAACTAGTGCTTAGAGATATTTGTTAAGCATGTTTAGATAACCCTTGTGAGTTTTGGGGTTTCTTCTAGCAATTTCCATTGATTATTTCTTGGGTTTAATAATGCTTATGATTATTCATGATGAAGGTTAGAATGACAAATGATTGTGATTATGCCATAATATATTTCTAGGCTCATGAAAGAATCCAAAAATGTTTCTTCTTCTTGTTGTTTTGGCCATTGATTGATGTTATGATTATGTTTAGGAGTGACACCAAGATTTATTGTTGATTAACTGATTATATTAGGCTTGATGGTAGAATTAAATTATTCTTTATTTCCAGTGTCAAGTTGCTTCTATGAGTGACAACTATGTCATGATTATCTTAAGGATTGAATTACATCTAGGTTAAAGTTTACAATGGTTAACACATAGGGTTTAGAGGGCATAATTGAGACACTGATTTTCTAGAAGTAAGAAGTTTAATATAGAACGTCTGTTCATGTTAGGTCCCAGTGTTTAGTGATATGCCCTAAATTAATCTATGATGGGTTTAGAGTTAAACTAACCTCGGGGGTAAGGGTTAGTTGCGTGGCGGGTCTACATGCATGCTAGCTATACCTGAAGGAGGTGAGAGATGATGAGGGTTGTAGGCCTTGGAGATTCAATTATTCCGCAAGGTGTGATCAAGGTATACAGTTTAACATAATTCTAGGATTTGAACATGAATTGAGGATCAATAAATTGGCTAAACATGTGAAACAAATTCCCCAATTCTCATTCTTATCATCTGTTATATCATTTTTAATCTTTTCGTGCTATTAGTTTTAGTTTCTTACTTAGATAGTTGATAGATAATATTTTCAAACAGAACTCAACTCGTGTGTTTTATTCTATGTAGACTTTCAACTGAAAACCCTCTTCTCTATGGATGAACCCAACTTGCCACTTGCTAATTTTTAGTAGTTAGAAGCATTAGAGCATATAAATATTATATTATATTCACATGTTAGTTAGTGACTGCTAATGTGCACATCAAATTTTCGGGCCGGTGTCGAGGATTAGGCTTAGTTACTTGAATAGTTAGTGTAGTTTTGTTGTTTTTGTTTGTTTGAGATAGTTTGTGCTTGGTTGTGTTCTTGGCTCTTGTTGTTGGTGTCTGTTGCTTGTTGTTTATTGATATATTGTATTGCTTTTATTCTTAGTTTATGGTATGTACTAATACCAATAACCGAGAACCCCTACACTACGATCTCGATCTTGTAGGTACACTCTGAAGAGCAAGAAGACAACACCTTCCCAACCCTAAGTTCTTCAACCACAAACCTAAGAAGTTGAACCACCGATCGTGGAAGACAGCTTAACGTGTAGGGAATTCATGGCTCCCAACTTGGAGAATCAACTATTGTGCATAATCTTTCCCCCTTTTCTGTTAAACGTCACATGTGAGTTTAATTCAAGGATGATTCACTATCTTCCAAACTTACATGGCCTAAGGTTGGAGGATCTTAACAAACACATATCACAATTCCATCTAGTGTGTGCGAATATAAAGTTGAACGTTGTTTCATATTAGTATTATAATATAAGTGTGTTCCCCTTTTCTTTGAAGGGCGCGGCTAAAGACTGGTTTTATCTTCCCCCTAGGTTTATAACCAAATGGATGGTTATGAATTGAAAGTTTTTGGACAAGTTTTTTCTGGCATACAAATCGATGGGATTTGAGAAAAAAATTAGTAACATCTCCCAACGCCCGGATGAAACTTTGTATGAGTATTGGGAGAAATGTAAGCATCTGATAGCAAGTTGTCCCTATCACCCGCACAAGAATGGAGACCCAGTCTACTACTTCTTCAATGGATTATTCGATGAATACATGATAATGGCGAATGCTGCATGGAATGGGTCAATTTCCAATGAGATCCCAAAGGAAGAAATGGAATTATTTGAAGACATGGATAATTTTAGGCAATTTGGTACAAGGTCGAGGGTGAAAGTGCAAGAAGGTCATATTCCTAGATTTATAATGAAGGATTTCATCAATGTAAGGATGCATCAAGTCAAAACGTGTGGCATTTTTTCCTCGGACCACCAGACCGATTCTTTCCCACAAATTTAAGAGGAGTACCATGAAGAGGAGAAATTCATAACTTTCCAAGGAAGTCAAGGTCTAATATCTCAAGAAACAAAGGGTTTGGTGGTGGATAATAAGGCTAAAGGTAAGGGAAAATATTCCAAAGAGGCCAAGAGTATGAGGAGAAATACCCTTATATCAAGACCTATGATCCTGGATGGAGAGATCATTTGAACTTTAGGTGAGGAACGATCATGATGATCGCCCCAATTATCAAGGTTTTCAAGGCTACAACCCGGGGCCTTAAAAACCATAACCAGTGGATTAAGGAACCATAAATTCTTAAGGAGGATTCCCCAAGTTAAATTATGATGAGATTATGAGCATTGTCAAATATTATCAAGATGTTCACAACCAAGAGAGATCTTGAAGATTTGGGAAAAAGAGCCTTTGATGGCATAAAAAAACTTAGAGATTCATGTGGAATGACTAGCCTTGTCGGGGAGCCATTTAGAAACAAGGGACTTGGGTAAACTTCCATCGCAAGAGGAAGTTAGCCCGAGAAAAAAATGCGAGCGCAATCACCTTAAGGGAGGAAAAGCATGTGATTGAAACCAAAGAGAAGCTTGGAGATGAAAAAGAACTTGAAAAGGTTTCCAAGAGGAAGGATGAGGAAGATCTTGTTTTTTAAAAAGGGGTTAGGAACGAGGTACATGTTTTGGACCAGAGGATACAACTAAAGAACCTCCACAAACACCCGCTAATCGTAAAACCGAAGGAGGTGTTTATTGGTATTCCTGTGTTTAGTCTATGGAGAGACTAATATTAGGCTAAGGGTTAATTGTATGGTGGATCTATGCGCATGCTAACTATACCAGAAGGAGGTGAGAGATGATGAAAGTCGTACACCTCATAAATTCAATCTCTCCACAACCTGTAATTAAGGAAATAAAGTGAAACATATTTCTAGGATTTGAACATGAATCAGGGATCAATAAATTGGCTAAACATGTGAAACAAATTCCCTGAGTATCATTCTTATAATCTTTTATATCTTTGTTAATATTTGTATGCTATTAGTTTTAGTAGTTAGCAGCGTTAAGGTATGTAAATATTATCTTTTATTTGCATGTTAGGTTGGCGATGGATAATGTGTGCATCAATATTGAATGACAACTAGGTTTTACCGTTGATTAGTTAAATTAATATTTTAGTTATTAGTGTTCATATATAGTATAACAACTAAGGGTTAACAGTTGATTGGTTGAAGAAAATTAGTTATTAGTGTTAGTTTATAGAACGTCGTGTAAGGGTTGACTGTTGATCACTTAAAGGGAAACCTTAGTCATTGGTGTTAATATATAGAACAACAATTAGGGTTGAGTGTCGATAGTAAAAGTCAAACCTTAATTATCACTGGTTATGTATAGAATGCCAATTAACTGTTGTCTCTTCATTAGTTAAAGTAAACTTAGTTTAGATAACGTCAAGTAAGAATTGACCACTGATTAGTAACAATCAAACTGTAGTTAATAGTGTTCATATATAAAACGATAACTAAGGTTTGACGAGGTATTAGTTACAGTCACCTTAGCTTTAAAATTCCACAACATCATTTTTTTTGGCTTCACATAAAGGTCTAAAATACCTTTAGGCGGCATACATCTACCAGTTATGACTAAAGTATAGAATTAGAGTTGTACAGTCATGTGTGGTTTTGTGGTAATGGATGTCTCAAAATCATTAAAGCAATTATTGGTTGACCATGGATGAACACAGTCAAGGCAATCTAGCCGGCGTACCAAAGGTAATGAAATTTCCATATTAAGAATAGTAGCCACTATTATAGGAAACAAACAGCCAACTAAATGTTTAATCATAGAAATGAAATCCACCGCGAAGAAAAAATTCCCGCAAATGGCATGATATGCTATAATTCATATAGCATAACTACTAGTTATTAGCATAATGGGTATTTATGTCCCGCAATCCGATTTGTTGAAAAGAAGTGAAGAAATCAAGGGGTTTTACGAAATTATGAAGAACTCAGCTGTAGGAGAAAATCTGAAGACCTACTGTTGATCCCAGAGTGAATAATTGAACTCAAAAGAAGAGAAGATCAGATAGCAACATAGGGATGCCAGGGATCCACGACCAAGCTGTGGTTCCAGATAACTCAAACCCGAGGGGACTGGCACCAAAATTACATGGACAAGTGGCATGGAACTGATTTTGATTCATTATCCAGTCTGTGACACGAATTCTATTCCTGTCCGGATTTATTTCCTTTTTGTTATTTTAGCTAGAATATGTGTTCTTGACAGGTTTATATTTCTTTTTCTTGTTTTTAGTATAACTAGATTTTAATTAGGAGAATTTGTATATTTCTTTCACAAGTATTCAACTTTAGATTTTCCATAGAATTGGATATCACCAAGTATTTAATGACTCCTAGATCATGGTAAATTGGGTTCTAGGGGACTATCATGTATGAAATGAACAAGTTATAGATCTAGACAGTTAATGAAGGAGTTTGACTAATTTAAAATTAGTCAAATTTCGCGAACTGAGTGAGAATGTCAATTCAGATCCAATATGAAAGTTAGTAACATCTGGTTATGCAAGTATGAAGTATTGAAGAGATGTCAAAGTCAAATTTATACCAGTTCTTAACACAAATACTACAATGGTAGTCGAAATTCATTAAAGTGGAATCAACTAGATGGCCATTCATATGGTTCCTAGAACATGGACATGTTCCATAAGAATAGAAATAAGCCAAGGAATAAAACTAAAGCCACAAGTGTAAGCTTATATGGACGGAATCATATACAAAAAATGATATCTCACACCTTGTTTACGTTGTCTCTGATCAAATCACGCCTCACACATAACTCAGGAAATGCATGAAGGATTATGGGGTGAACACCAAGGGAAAAGAATGTTGGCTATGAAGATCAAGGAATTTGGATATTATTGGCAAAAATTCTTCGCTTACACCACCGTAAGAAATTGTGCATTTTACTCCACCATTTTAACCTCGATTTTTAGAAAATAGGCTGAAAATTGAGATTGAATGTTCTTTTACCTTTTCTTTAAAATTGTAGTAAAAAGTATATTTTACCTAGATTTTTCAAAAATCAAGGTAAGAGGTTGGCTTTTTACCTCTATTTTCATAGAACGAAGGTAAAAAGACAGAAATATACCGATTTCGGTTACATTTTGTGTTTGATATCGACAAAACAGAGACACAAACCGATGTCAGATTGCAGTCTGACTTGTCTGACAACTTGAAGTGATCATAGTCTTTAACGTCGGTTTAATTTCGCTACAAACGTCGGACGATACCTAACCGATGGGTTTCCGATGCCGGTTTAGTTGAATACTAAACCAGAGAGTAACCGAGTTATATACCTGACATCGGTAATATGTGTCCATATATAATACTTGTACAACAAAGTCGACATCTATTTTCATAGAACGAAGGTAAAAAGACAGAAATATACCGATTTCGGTTACATTTTGTGTTTGATATCGACAAAA
>JAULKM010001253.1:0-15413 GCA_032355605.1 Rubia tinctorum
ATTAGAAGAAATTAAGATAAAATTTTCGGGTTGTATGAACCGAGTTATAAAATTTATAACTACTACACGTTGCATAAAAAAACTTTAATATTGCAACAAAGACTTTTTACCTTTTATAATTATAATTAAACCCCGTCTTTCCATAAGTTTATGGAAAACCGTCTTTACCAAGACTTTGCCTTTTTTAAAATATTATTATTAGTTGATAAAAATATTAATAAATATCACTTTAGCAAAATAACATTATTGTTATCAGCATTGCATGCATGTGGATTTCATAGAATATAAAAAAAATATCAAAGTTTTGAATATTTGATTGTAATATCGTGTCATTGCTTGATAAAAATATATATATATATATATATATTTATTATTGTCATACAATTTTTTACAAAATTTTTTTAATTAGATGATAGTTCATTCTAATTATACTTTGAGTTATAAATGTATATTTTCTTCTTCTTTCAATAAACCTTTTAATATATTGTGATTAACTGATAATATTGTGTTATTTTTAGGAAAAAAACATTCTAGAGAAGGTTTTTTTAACTAAACATTCTAGCAAAGATCCGAAAAAAACATTCGTGGTCAACAAATATTGTACTCTATAAAAGGTTGGACATTTCCGGCAACACCATTGATTGAACCATGCACAGTCAAGTATAGTGGGAAACTCATTTATAATGATAAAAAAATTATGTATGTTATATCTATTTTTTTAAAATTAGGGATATGTTCAAGAATGATTAATTTATTGAATTATAAATATATAAAATATAATTTTTAAATTTTATCCAAAAAATAAAAATTTATCATCTTAGATAAAAAATAATAATCTTAAATTGTTAATATTTTATAATTATTAACTATATAGATTAAAGAAAGTTAAAATTTATGATAACCTAAATTTAATATTAAAGTTAAAATATCATATACTTTAAAGTATTAATTTTTTAATGAAAAAATCTTGAAAAATACCGCCTTTCCATAGGCATATGAAAAGACGGAGATGAAATAAAATTATAGAAAGGTAAAATATTTTAGTTGCAATATTAAAAATTTACTATGCAACGTGTAGTAGTTATACATTTATGACTCGATTAATGCAACTCGAAAATTTTATCTTGATTTCTTCTAATTTGCAATTTAAACACTGGTCTTTCCATAACTTATGGAAATACGGTATTTCAAGAAACAAACTCATTTTTAATGCCATGACCAATCGCATATTGATATGTACTAAAATATGCCATTTCAAAATATTAGATAACAAAAATAAAATAAGTTCGTATAAATAGACAAAATCTAGGAAAAACCGCTCTTCTATAGGCATATGGAAAGACGGGGTTGAATTAGAATTATAGAAAGATAAAACTTTTTAGTTGCAATATTAAAATTTTATTATGCAACATATAGAAGTTATAACTTTATGAATCAATTAATGCAATCCAAAAAATTTATTTTGATTTATTCTAATTTTTATTTTAAATCTTGGTCTTTTCGCAACTTATGAAAAGTCAGTTTTCAAGAGATGGACTCTAAGAAAAATTGCAAATAAAATTACAAAGTGTTAAATAAACCATTGAAAAAATTTACAAATAAAATCTTTCAATACTATATTTAATATTTATGTAAGGCATTTTATACTGATTTTTGTCTAAAAATTAAAATTTATTAGAAACATTTATACATATTAATAAAATTTACTCAATCTATTATTCTATTTTTTTAACATAGTAATTTAGTTATTTTTGTAGGAAAATTAATTATGTGGAAAGAATTGATTGCGGTGAGTAAAAAAAGAATAAGTAGATGAAAATGATTCACTTATTATCATGAAATGAAGTTTGATAATATTAAAAATATAAACCAAAATGGAAAGTGTACTAAATAAAAAAATATATATTGTAAAAAAATGTATTATGAAAGAATTTCACTAACAAATGAAGATTGAGAATGCATAAATAATGTGCATTCTCATAAATAGGGTATGATTAATATTCATTAATTGAAATCATTGAAATACAGAAATTACATTGAAAATGGGGGAAGAGGTGCGCATTGTAAATCAGGGATCAATTTTTATGAAATATTACATTTTCAATTAATTTTAGAAAGTTGCGTGAAATTATGTGTGATTGTCATGTGACAAAAATTATGTGCGAATATCATATTGCAAAAATGACCTCCTTTAAGTATACTATAGATAGATACTCATTCTTGTCGTTAGTGTCTAGTGTAGCTAAGCCTAAAATTGTCTTCGTTTAGGATTGTCGAGTGCACATGAAAATGTGCGGGCATGTTCACCAAGTTGCCAACTGCCAACAACATGCACTCACGACTCACAAGTTACCAATGTCATTAATGTGTATTTGGTGGAGATTGGAACTGGGAAACCTGTGATTATAAATAAAGATAATTTATTTTAAAAATAAGGGGGATTTGCCTTTTCTTTTCTTTAAAATTAATTTATATTTATGAAATAATCAGATTTTTAGAAATTTATAAAATGCTAAATTTTTAACTTATAAGTCTTACCAAACACAAGTCATACCAAATACGTTCTTAAGCACCATCTTAAAAATATCTCAACACTAATCATTTTTATATTCATCAATCTATCCATTATAATTTTTATTATTTTTATATTCATCCCCCATCTACGCATTATATGTTTCTTAATTAAGCATGTTAGTTTCTTTACCGATCTATTATTAACAGTAAGCTATATTTTTAGAAGGTAACTTTGTAATAACCTCTTTCTCACTTTTTTCATGTCACCTTTCTCCCACTAAGTAAGTACTGTTAGATCAACTCCAATGAACTCAATTTTTAAGTGCCACATGGGATAATCTTGCTCCAATGGTACGCTAATTTAACGTTTGAAAAATGGTGAATGTACAATAAAACGCAATGTTTAGCATTGCACTATTGATACTCTATATTCCACGGTAGGTTTTTTCTTCTTTTGTGTTTTTCTTTCCCAGCTTCACATTAGTTTCTTTGTGTCTGATTTATGATTTATTATGTATGGATAATACTTTAAATTTTATGAGTTTGTTTCTTGCAAGATGAATTTTCCATAAATTATTGAAAAATCAAGAAAATGAAATTAGAAACAGGAGGCAAGAAAAGAATAGTACAAAATAACAAAACTTATTATTAACACCTTCGCAGACTTCCGAGGGTATAAAATTAATAGGAGTGGTCCTGAGAGGGGGCTCTCGAGTAGGGTCCTCGGTGACTCTCTTTCACTTCTTTCTTTTCTCAAGTTCACCTTCGAAGGGTGGATGCTATGACTTGGACAGTTTTTTTTATTTCGTAGCTTCCAATACACAAACTTCTCATAAATTTCAGGTGACCCGATGAAACCGCCAATGGTTGAGTCAGGGTTAGAGAAAACACCATAGTTGAGGGATGAGGCTAAAAGGCATCATCTGTCATTCTCGAGATAGCTAGGGTAGAGTATTTTCCTCCTTTCGAGGACTCAACTTATACATTCAAGTTTCATTGAGGAACTTTATATCTTTTGCATTCGAAGGTAAAAACCTTTCCCCGATTCCTCCACTTACCCGAGTGAGAGGGAACAATAAAAACATCTGCTTCTTTTCTCTACCAATGAAGGTGATAATATTCTCCACCTACCTACTACTATAGGACACACTATACAATTAACGAAGCAATTTATACTTCAGTTTGATCCCAAATTTGTGGCACCTCGTCGTAAAAATCATAATGACTTCTAGAGCATTTGGATGAACTTGTGTTGGGCTGACCTGGAATTCTTTAAGGAGCTTAGAGAATGATAGAGGGAAGGGGAAACAAAGTCCTAATTGAAGGTTTTTAAGGAAAATGAGATCTTCTTTCGGGAAGGTTATCAGGAAATTCTTTCGCCCTTAAAGGTTGAAAATCCACATCGGGGGTGGTATTTATTGGCCCAAAGTGATCGAAGATATGATCTTCGAGATAGATCTTTATGCTCTCGAGGTTGAGGGCTTATCGATAGATGTCCCTGTTTCCCCCTTGAGAGATACTTCTTCTTATTCTCCTCCCTCGAGGGGTATATATTCTTCTTTTTCCTCCCCATGTGTTGGGGGGATAAAACCCTATTTCTCCAGTAATAGGAGACCTCCTCACAAATGGTTTACCATTCCCAACGGCTAAACATCGGTGAATCCTTCGAGGGGCATATCTTTGATGGGCCAGCCAACCGAATTATAATCAGGTTGGTCAAGGACATCATTCTCTATATCAGAATCATAATGTGACCCATCAGGATTGCTAAACCCGAAACCAGAGTTCATACTCTCCGGTGAATTAACTCTTCCCTCTTCGACCTAACCTATTCGGACAACCCCCTCTCAGTAGATTACTCACCAGAAATAGCCATTAACGAAAATATGGAAAAGGAAGGAAAGAGAAAAGGCGGTAGGACTTACTGATTTCAGAGATAGAAATGTTAGAGATAGAGATGATGACAGGAGGAGAAGTGAAAGAGCTCTGAAAGATGACTTTTTCTGCAAAATACCCGCAAATAAAATGAATGGAAGATGAAAAGAAAAGGGGAAGCTAAGAAGGCTGAAACAACGGCAAAGATAATGATTATTTTGAAAAACTAATTTTTTTGAAAAGACGTAAGAATCTTTTCAAACCTTTTTAGAGTGAATCGTTCTTGACGTTCCAATATGCTCGATTGACTAACATGCACGTCTTCTCATATTCTACGAGAATTTAAGAATGAGAAAACTGGATATCACCTCGAGACTCGAGATGGTGTACGAATAACCTCGCCTCAAATGCTTATAAGCTGAGCTCTACAAATCATCATCTCGAAGGTTTTCAAGCTATCATCTCGAGACTTCGTATTCTCGAGTAGATATCTAGTTTTCTGGGGGATTTCAATAATGACCAAGCCCAAATAACATAATGGGCTTGTGTTAGCTGGCCCAATCAGGAAGATGAGATTAATTGGGTTTGAGAAAGTCAGAATTAAAAACTGAATTTATTGGAAATTAATAATTATAATTAAGGATAAATACTACTAAGGATGTACAGTATAAATACCAGGTACGTATTCATTTTCTAATTCATTCTGTCTTTTATATGGTATTTATACACTTTGCTAACTTAAAATTCAGAGAGTTTTCCCCCTCGAATTCCCCATGGCTTGTTTTCTTGCAATCATAATCAATGAGCTCGGGTGGGCTGATCATTTGGTTTCGAGACGCATCAAACTCTCTACATTTTTTCTCCGACCTGACTCAAGTGTTGGAGCGGGCAAGATCCAGTGTCGACCCACCTGATCTTGATTTGTCTGTTTTGTAGAATTTGAAGCGGGTTTAGGAACGGAATAGTGATCACGCATCCCATACATATACTAGACTCAACATTCTTCATTCCAGTGAAACGTTTGACAAATATGTTGATTTTTTTTTGACAACGAACATGCTAAATTTGCTCTAAGTGGGAGATTAACTCCTAGTGCAGATAAATGAATCAAACACTTCGCATAGTATCAAAAGCAACAAACTGAACCCCATTATTGTTTTAATAGATAAAAAGTTATGTTATATAAGGAATTTGTTGGAATTAAAAATACAAAACAAAAAATATGAGTTTTCATTTTTCGTTTAATATAGAAGAATATGTTGAATTTTATCTAGAGAAAATTTCCTGTTAAAGCGAGTTACGATTAGACAAATTACAAAAAATGTCATTTCAATAATTTTTAGAATTAAATTATTATTATTTATACACTGTAATACATTTTAAAGTTTTTCACAGATATAAAATTTTGTTGTAATAAATAAAAACAAATATTAAACCATCACATTAGTTACGTCAATTATTAAATGTTTCCGTTAAACTATGTAATACAAAAAAAATTGTTTGATGGAAGTGGAAAAGTAGCTCGTCTAAAACAAAACTCTTTGTTTGATGGAAGTGGGAAACTAACCCGTCTAAAACAAAACTTTTTGTTTGATGGAAGTGGGAAAGTAACTCACAGTACATGTACACAAATGAATCAAATAACGATTTCAAAAAAAATAAAAAAAAATCAAACGCTTTGCATTCATGTACTCACTCTGTCCTTGAATAAATTGTAGAAAGAGAAAAAAGGGTTGTAAAATTGAACAATAAAAAAAGTATTGACTTGACTGGAAAAAGATGTAAAAAGTATACTGAAAATGGGGAAATTGCATAATTTAAAGTACACTTGGGAATGTGCTAAACCTGCAGAATTGCTAATTATTCCTTCCAAAAAATTAATTTTGGCTCCAAATTTTATTGATTTGAAGCCAAATGTACACTTTTCGGCCACTTTTCATCCTGTTCAAAAAATCACCTAAACAACTATAAATAGGGGCATTTATTACAGCACCCATTTAAACCCTAGAAAACAAAAAATTTACTCTCAAAAATAGTTTTTGGCCAGCTCTTCAAGAATTGACCTAGAACATAAAACCCTAATCCCGTCACTTCTTCATCTTCATCATCGAGCAATTTGGGCTGTGGTGGTGGGGAGAAACCTTACAGATGAACAAAGGCAAGAAATTGCCCATTTCTGCTACAACACATCAAGAACTAGTAGATTCAAAACCAGCGAAGGGTCGAGGCAGCAGAAAGATGGTCAGTTTCAGTAAGGACCGTCAGCATAATCTGGGCACGTGTGAAGCAGCAGCTTCAAAATGGAGAGGCTCTGTGTGCTCGTTCGAGAAGACACGGGCGATGCGGAAGAAACAAGAAACCCATCGACCTTGAGACCTTAATGGCATTGCCAATAAGGTTTAGGCGCACCTGCCGAAGCACAGCAACATCCCTGCATGTTGGGAAGAGTAGCATACAGAGAGCAATAGCTAGCAAGGAGATCAGAAACCACACTAATGTAGTACATCCAAGCCTAACAATGGCATGCAAAGAATCAAGGCAGGAGTGGTGCCTAAGAAAACTGGAGTGCAACTTGCATTTCAAGAACATGCACAATATCATACACATCAACGAGAAGTGGTTCTACATGACAAAGGCACCAACAAGGTATATTCTTGGTCCCAATTAACCGAAAACATATAGAATCACTCAAAGCAAGCATTACATACCAAAAATCATATTTTTAGGTGTCGTGTGTAGACCAGTTTTTGACATAGATGGTAATGTAATGTTTAACGGAAAAATTGGGGTCTTTCCTTAGGTGGAGCATATAGCAGCCAAGTACACCACAGTAAATAGAAACTAGGGGAACCATGGTACTTACACCCATAATATCCCTCACTAGAGACATCATAAGATACAAGCTTATTCATGAACTCATACCAGCAATCAAGGAAAATGGCTAGTTTGGGCAAGCAAACACATTTTCATACATCAAGATAATGCTCCAACCCACATATTTGCAAATGACCCTGGATTTTTAGCTGCAGCCACCTCATATGGTTTTAATATTCAGTTACTGTGCCAGCCATCCAAATCTCCCGACTTAAACATTCTGGATTTGGGTTTTTTAAACCTAAATTCAGAGTTTACAGCAGCAAAACCCTAGTCAAAACCTAGATGGGCTGATACATGATGTGTATGATGCTTTTGAGATGGAGGATCCTAAGGTTATAGAAAAAATCTTCCTTAGTTTGCAATGTGTTGTGGTAGATATCATGAAATGCAGGGATGGTAATGAATTCAAACTGCCATATATGGGAAAGAAAAGGCTAAGAAGGCTTGGTATGCTACCCCACAATTTAATTGTGGATTCTGAGCTGGTAAGAGGCAGTTTGGAACACATGGTGGCTATTGGAAGAACTATGAACATTCAGGATCTCCTAATCAGTATGGAGTTAGCGTAGAAATGTAAGGGGTATGTAGTTTTGTAGGGTTGTGCTTCTAGATTTTTGGTCTAGAGTAAACATACCAGGTGTTTTAGGGCAACCTTGTAAAAGCTGGGACATCTAAACTCCCTTTTGTATGATGTATTTTTTTAAAAAAACTATACTTTTGAAAACATGTTAAGGATCAGGATGAGAGGCCAAAAAATGTAAATCCAGAATGTATAACACAACTACTAGGTGGCAAGGCACACACACAAATAACAATGAAGGGACATGCATTACAAAGCTGCCATCCAAATGTTTTAAAAAGCATGGTTGCTACCAAATTGTGTAAAAATAATCTATCATCATAGGTGGCTACAAACTAGAACAAGGTCATGCAATCAAATAATTTTGGAGTTGGGTTTAATCACATCATGCCCTACCAAGATCAAATCAATTTAAGAACTAATAAGTATGGCTGCATTTTTATTCATTCATCATAGCTACATCACCAATTATGGTTCAACCAGCAAATACACACGTCATCACAAACATTATACGCTATGATATCAGTTCATAAATGCCCTGCCTAGATCAAGCTATATGTTGACTAACATTGCATGGCTGCATATATAAAGCACATAAACATGAATCACAATTTACCGCTCCAGTATTGCCCCTTATAAGAAATATGCCATGCCAGGTTGAGGGCAAGTTATACACAAATGAACAAGGCTGCACATTTGAGAATATAAACAAAACAATGATTCATATACCCAACCATCACAAGTACCATATAGCACATAACAAGCAGAACATGGTGACATAGTTGTTGCCATAAGCAGCAACTGTCACATCTAAAACACAAACCTGCAGTAAATGAAAAATAGTTAGTATGTGAACAACGAAACAAATATAAAATAAACAAAGGAAAAGTTGGATAGGTACTACCTGATCATAATGAATCTATTTTTCATCATGTAAATCATTGTCAGACTCAAGTGGTGGTCCATATTTGGGCCAACTGCCACGGTATAGGGCAACCCCTGTCTCAAAAAACCCCAGCTCCCCATACTTGGTATTCATCACCCTTGAAGCATACTGAAGGATGTGGATCACACCAAAATTCAAAGGCAGAATCATCAGAATCAGGGGTTTGGGTTTCATCTAAGTTAGGGGGTTGGGTTTCATCATAATCAGGGGGTTGTGTTTCATTTGAATAAGTGGAATGTGTTTCATATGAATCAGGTGCATGTGCTTTGGATTCATCTAATGAATCAAAATCAGAGTAGTAAAGCATGGCCGCAGGGATAGGGCTAAAATATGTGGCAGTTGGGGTATCCCATGATTCAGGTGAATCTGTTTGAGGGATAGACTCATGGCCTTCATGTAATTCATTGGGAATGGGTTGTGATTCAATGTCTTTAAGCCCAGTAAAGAGATTGGGATCGAAACTTGGCTTAAACTGTGACTCGCACTGAGAGTCATTCAAGGGGTGGTAAGGGGCAGAGTTATCCTGCCCAGCCATGACCCTATCACTATGAACCATGACTCAGTGAACACAGTATTGGGAGGGCTAGAGTTTCAGATGCAAACAAACATAGAAAATGGAAGAACAATTTGCCTGAGACAACACAAGTAACGGTCAAGTAACTCAATTAAGATGTAAGGTACGGGGGAAGTGCAGACATAAACAGGGGAGAATTAACACCGCACATTAAGAGGCCCGTGAACTAACACACCGGGTTAAGCAGATAAGATGCAATAGATAAGAAACAAGTACATTAGAACATGAAAATCAACAGGAGAAACCCTAGTCGACCCTTAAAAAACGTTAAGGCACATGAAATCGGTGGCTACCAACAACAATAACCAGATCTAGTCTCAGAATGAGTAAGATAGCAACAAGGGCAAGAAATAATCACATCCAATACATAAGAAACAACAACATAAGCACATGCATGGGGTATTGTAAGCGTTTTTATTTTTAAAAATCCCAGATATCAACACAGGAAACCCTAATCGAGGCTAAAATAAGATAATATCTCATTCAAATGGAGGCTACCAGTAAGAAAAGGAGATCATGAGTCACACATCGGGCATAAATGATGATGAACAACAATGATATTCACAACATAAACATTAAGCACTTAGTAAATGAGTGAAAAAAATGTACAAATCATCACATGCACGAGGTTTTTAACAATAAAAGTGAAGATCCATGGCTACTCTTACCGATTGAACACAGAAAACACAAGGAATCGAGAACCTAGATCACAAAAACAAGGAGATTTGTTTAAAAAATTGCAAATCTCCCAGCAAAACACGAATCGAGACTCAAAAAACCGTGATGAACATTAACAAACTTCAATTGAAGCTAATTTTGAAAACCCCCAAACAACTCATGAAAACCCTAGTTTGCAACATAGAGGCTGTGATAAAAACGACAACCAGACCATGTATTCACATAGGAGCAACGAAAGCAACATAAAAACCAGAGAGAAACATCATGGAACGTAGAAAAATGAGATTGGAAGCAGCTAGAGTTTTGTGGGAAGAGGGAGAAAAGCGGAGAGGCTACGATTTCTGAGAGGAAAAAAAAAGAAATGAGGAGAAAGTGGAGCGTTGAGCAGTATTCGAGAAGCACAAATGGTGCGTTGGGAGAGCAATAATTGAGCGTTGGGAGGGTAAATGCGAGGCATGTGAAATGTGGCAGTCTGGGAATTTTAAATTTAATTCCCATGTCTGCCATACTTTTTCAACACGCGTCCAATGGGAGGCCCAGTTCTGCTAATTAATCTGCCCTAATGAGTGTAAATAATTAAGAGTCCATGGGCGTTTTTGTCTTTTCACAATGGGTCAACATAGCTGATTTTAGAAAAATCTGACCGATTGCAATATGAGGTGGGATAAACAATAATAAAAAAGTGTGCAGTTTATTGAGGTACGGAGGGAGTACACAAATGAATCAAATGACGATTTAAAAAAAAAGAAAAGAAAAATGATCAAACGCTTTGCATATTAAAAAATGCAACAAACTGGACCCATGATCGATAATTCACCGTCCCTCCCAAGTACCTTTGACTCCTTCAATTGTTTGTTTACTAAAAAAAATGAAAATTCAACTCTATACAGATATAACCTGCACTTGTTAGTGAGAAAGCCTTCTAAAACAATGAATTTTTTAAAATTATAGAAAAAAAGAATTCCTGATTTAGGCAGCTTAAATTATCAATAGTTCAACCTTTCATTAAATTATGGACAATCCACTATACATTTTATATTAAATGTTACAATTTTTTATTTAAAATTTAAAAATTATATTTTAAAAAGTTAAAACAAGTAATAATGTGTATTTGAATGTGAAAATATAAAAATGTATAATGTAAAAATTTTTTATTTCTAAACATCTAAATTTAATAATTTAACAAATGTAGTGTATAAGGTAAAAAATAAGTGACTTGTTCATAAGTATATGGACAGACCGCCTGTCAGGAGACTCACTCTAAAGTCTTTTATATTTAATCAACTGTTTTTCTCTTAAATAATGTATTAGTTAAATTATACATTATTTTTAAAAATTAAATAGGACTAATATATTTTTTATATAATATTTTTTAAACCTATAAAACATAATATTTAAATTTAAAAATAGCTTTAATAAATGTAGTAACTTTCATGAGACCTCTACAAGTGAAAAATAGCTGAAGGATGTAGTCCCGATATTGAATCATACGGAGTACATTTAGTGAACAATGAGAATTAAACTCCATCCTCCATATTCTCTCTCCGTCACAAATAAAATTACACAATTTTCTTTTTCATTCATCCTAAAAAATGGCACAATTCAAAAACGAACTAAAATAGTAAAAAATATATTATAAATTTTGCAAAGTTTTGGGAAAGACGGTCTTTCCATAAGATTATGGAAAGACGGGGTTTAATTATAATTATAAAAGGTAAAAGGTCTTTGTTGCAATATTAAAGTTTTATTATGTAACGTGTAGTAGTTATAAATTTTATAACTCGGTTCATGCAACCCGAAAATTTTATCTTAATTTATTCTAATTTATATTTTAAACCTTGGTCTTTCCACGACTTATGGAAAGACCGTCTTTCAAGAGACGGACTCTACTATAATATCCATAATATACATAAGTTCATGGAAAAATTTTGGGAAATATCTCCGTTCCATAGGTATATGAAAAGACATGGTTGAATTAGAATTATGGAAAGGTAAGATATTTTAATGCAATATTAAAAATTTATTACGAAACGTGAAATAGTTATAAGTTTATGACCCGATTAATGCAACCCAAAATTTTTATCTTAATTTATTATAATTTCCAGTTTAAAATTTGGTTTTTCCATAACTTATGAAAAGAACGTTTTTCAAACAATGGACTCTAAGTTCAAATAGCAAAACATCAAATTCATAAATATCAAATGGAAAAACTAATTTAAAATAATAAAAATTCAAATAAAACACTATACATATAAAATAAATATTGCTAAATATCAAATAAAAATATAAAAATACACATCAACTAAGAATGGTTAAACATACTATAATAACATATCAAGATTAAAGATACTTAAACATCAAATACAAATATTAAAAGATACAAATAAAATTAAAATAATTAAACATCAAATAAAAATGCTAAAAATGTACGTTAAAATAATTAAAAATAAAATTCTAAAATATGCATTGTATTAGAAAAGTTAAAAATAAAATAAAAAATTATTAAAATATAGGTAAACAACAAATAAAATATGATACTAATAAAAAAATCAATATTAAAATTGAAAAATCGATTCACACAATTGAAACATCAAGGCATGCATTAAATAAGAATCTAATATTCGAAAAAAGAAATATCGATATTAATTTTAAAACATCAAGTCAAATTGAATTTTAGAGTCAAGTGGTAAAATGACCCTAATTTTAGGCTGAAAGTAACAATATAACCCTACAAAATGAGAAAGTACCAAAATAACCCTAACTTTGTGATGTATGTGTCAATCTTCACACTGGGTGCCGTTGACTTCAATTGTCAACGGGAGATTTGGCCAGAATTTAAGGAAATAATGATTTACCCTGATTTTTAAAAAAGAAATGTTAAAAAAGAGAAAAAAACATTTCTTCATGAGTTTCTTTCCCGCGTCGCTCTCGTCATTTCTTTTCTTCACCCCGCCCTGCCCTCGTCATCGAGCTCCGCCTTCTCATATCCCTTTTTTCACCGACAGTGCCACTGCCCCTTATTCCATTCACACCAACACATTATTAATAGATCTGGTCCGCATCGATTTAAATGAAAAATTCAGCCCCGTCGATTTTGAGGGTGGGAGGTTTTAGCCAGGCAAGCCGGTGACGGGCTGGAAAGGGAGGGGCTGATAGGGGGAGAGGAGATGGTACTGGCGGTGTCCTTGTACCGGGATGGGAGGGGATTTATCGACGAGATGGAGATGTGCTGGTTCTGGGGTCCTTGTGTGGTGGTGTTGGTGGTTTGAATGCTGAATTGCAAGGGTGTTTACTGGCGACGGGGAGATGGGATGGTGGTAGTGGGGGTGATGGCCGATGGTGGTGGGGTGGGGCCGGTGGTGGTTGGGTGATGGTTGGGGTAAGGGTGGGTTTTGAAGAAGGAAGGGGCAAAACGAGAATTTAGCTTATAGGCCAAAGGACATTTTCGTCATTTCATGTTCAATTCACACCTTAATTGATGAGTCAACGCCAGAATAGTGTCAAAATATTATAACTGCACAAATAATTAAAGTCTGACTTAATCATTCTACGTTGCCGACCGTATAAATCTTTTAAAAAATGTAACGTATGAAAATTCCACTAAAATAAAAACGGACAAAAGAATTCTGCTACACACATAACACACTGGATCCAACCTGCTCAGTTGCACCAACATTATAAAATTGTGTTCTCCCCCTACATATATCCTCTGTTTGATCCCACCCTGTCTCATCCCCTAACATCGTCTCTCACCCTGTCTCATCCCCTACATATACGCTTAATCTCAAGCAGTTTCCTCAACTTACACCGATTCTCCGCCTAATTCCAAATCATTTCCTCCATTTATATAGATTATCAACCTACCCTCGATCCGTCTCCTTAACTTTTATCAGTTCTTCTCTTAATCCCACCTCATTTCGATCTTCAATCATTGCAGTTGTTAGTCACGAGCCCTGTGCCTAGTTGTATATGAGTGGATTGAACCGCTCCGTAATCCAAGTTACTCCCAACTCGTTCGCTCAACTTCCTTAATTCGACTGGCAACACCAAAAGATTTGATTGGTGATTTGTACGGGTAGGAACCTTTTTCAATACGTTTCCAAAGAAATAAATTTTCTAACCTACTCCGATCGAGGAGAACAAGCAAAGGTAACCTCATTTTTACGCATCCTATTATTTTAATTTAATTTTAACCATATTTAAATGAGGGTAAATTTTAACCTTCTTACTTCTCTCTGTGTTGACCAAATATTCTAACGAGTCTAGAGATATATAGATGGATGTAAAAGCACTTAAAAAAATGGGAACCTCAATGATATATGACTAGATTGGAGGGTAGAATTGCAATCCAAATGTATGTTCATTGGTAAATATTTCCTCAAAAGTTAGGTTCTTCTCTATAGCCTCCTCATTGATTACTGATTAGATATTCATGGCCAATTGAGTTTCATTGGTAGTAACAGCAGCATAACTACTTTCGTGGAGCATTTGGCCTTTTTTACCCATTTAGAGCGAGCGGGCGTATAGATATCACTCACGTGCCCGATCGGCACGGCGCACATGAATGCGAGCACCGCCGCACTTATATAGTACTCACTTTTAATATTATTATTATTAATATAGCTTTTCCCCCACTTACCCTCTCCAAATCCATATCCCCGTCGACTACACTCTAAGTCACTGCCGCGGCGGCTCCACCCTCAACCGGCCCCACGCCACACACTCACACAGTACATGCGAACTCCCCACCCTCAACTGCGGTCTAACAGAGGCGCGTTCCGTTTTACAGGTTTTAGCTGAAGCTTTCGATCAGTTGAGTACGGCGGCGGCGGCGGCGGAGACATGAAGCGGGAGTTACCCTGCCTGGTTGAGACTCGAAGTTCGGTCGAAGAGAATCTGTTTCGTGCTCGGGGATCCGCGCAGGGAGCGGGAAATGAGCTCTCCGACGAGCCGAACCGCCATTCCGGCGGTGCTCCGGCGGGTGCCAATTGTGCCCCTCCGATAGTTCGGGTGTACCAGAGGACGAAGAAACGGAAAGAGAATGACGCTAATTGTGCTTCCGGCACTCTCGCTGTAGCTGATTCGGATAGGGAGGCGGCCGTGATAATCGAGGCCGCGGCTGCGACGCCGAGACCGTGTAATTTGGGAGCGAAGGAGGAGCAGGAGATAATATTCAGTAAGAGTGAGCTAGTGGAAGTGGAGGTTGTGCACGAGAGCGCCGCCGCATTGGAAAGGGAGAAAACTAGGCGGTTCACGCGATCGGCAGTGCAATTTTCGGTGGAGAGTGAAGATATGGCTGATGTGGAATTGGAGGGGTTTAAGGACGCGATCGTTCTGGACTCCGAAGTGGACGACAATGGTGGTATCGT
>JAULKM010001264.1:0-15412 GCA_032355605.1 Rubia tinctorum
GGTCAAACATGATCATTGAACACCGTGAAAAAATAAATATGTCATTTTCTCTGAAATGGAGAGAGTAGATTTTAGCTCAAATAATTTTCAATGTCATAAGAGTTGCGCTGTAGTAGCCACCTAGCCCACCACAACACAATTGGGCTACTACCAATATGGATATATATATAGGAAAATAGCAAGCTTGGAGCATCCACAGTGGTTGCTCCTAAACTCCACTTTTCATAGCCTCTTTATTTAAAGAGCACTATCGTTTAAAACCACTTTTTAATAAGGAGCACTTTTAATTAAGGAGTTGGTAACTCTTTATTTGTGAAATGACCAAATGATCTACCAACTAATGATTGACGCCTGACATGTCTTGTTTTGTGTTTTTAATTAATTATAATTCAAAATGAAAAATACTCTTGCTGAAAAACTTCTAACAGTAACAAAAATTATACTTATAAATACATATATCCGATTTGATAAACATACATTGCGGACGTCGTTGAATATATTACCAAATATTTTGAAAAAAAATCAAATGTAGTTTTTAAAAAATTATTATGATATTGATAGTAATATTGATAATATCAATTATAGAAATTTTATATAAAATATTATTTTTGATGAAAGAATAAACGTATTTGTTTTATGTTTATATGGTAAATACAATACAATTTTTAATTTGTATGATATTGGTATTTTATAAAATATAAAATAAAAATCTATATGTTTTTTGTTAGAGATGGTGATGTTGTGATGAAGAAGAGATGTTGATAGTTGGTTCTTACCTACTTCCTTTGTCCCAATTTAAATTGCTTACTTTTTTTAGAGTCAAGTTTTGTAAACTTTGACTCTATATATAAATTAATATATAAATAATAAACCTATAAAGTGAGATATTGTTAGATTTGTTTTAACATCTATTTTCTAAATATCAAGTTTTTATGCGACATTATTAAATGTAACTAGAGATATTTACGATCAAACGTGCTCATTGAAAACCGTAAAAAGAAAATAAGCAATTTAGAGTGGGACGAAAGGAGTATTTTTTTAAAATCAAATTGATGATGTTACATTTAAGAAGTGCTTTTTAAGTCTACTATCATTATGGATGCTCTTAAGTACTCATTTTGTACTTGGAAATTTTGTCTTATTGCAGTAAACTATTAAAATAAACATTTTTAAAAGAGTGAGTTTCCAGGCAAGCAGTCTGTTCATAAGTTTATGGACATACTACTTGTTTTACCTTATAAACTACATTTGCTAAATTACACACTTCTCCGTCCCATCTTATGTTGCACAGAATATTTTTTCACAATTTTTAAGAAACATGTTTGACCGTTAATATGTTTAACTACGTATAATAACAACAAGTAAAAAAGTTAATATTTAGAAACTAAATTCAACGAATCCTACATTATCATATATGATAATATTATCGTTTATATATTTATTCAAATATGTGGTCAAAGTTTGATAGTGTTGACCAGTCAAATAGTAAAATTGTAGCTTAAACTGGGACAGAGGGGTACTAAATTTAGAAATTATTTTTTCATATTATTTATTTTTATATTTTCACATTCAAATACATATTATTACTTCTTTTCAATTTCAAAATACAATATTTATTTATTTTTTAAAAAAAATTACAACTAAAAGCCGCTGTTAACTGTCTATAAACTTATGAAAATACCGTCTTTCCTGATACTTTCTTTTTAAAAAAATGCGTTTTACCCATGAATCGTCCATAATATCTCACATGAAAATACTAACATTTATATATTTATCAATATTTATAATTTAAATAACATTAATTTCATTAATAAATAGTGCACCAAGAGATATTTAGAGGGTAGAAAGAGAATGCATTCCCCCTCCCAAAACTCACCCTTGAATATTAATTGATTATGGAATGATTATTTGTACCGAATTTACCTTTTTTGTTTAAAGAGAAAAAAAAAAAGACACGCATCCATTGCTTGTTAGATAGTTCATGTTTACATTAGCACAAAGTCTTAATTCACATCGCCTAACTGAATCGTTATGTAACTAATACAAATTTTTATTGGGTTGATTTTTTTAAATAAAATGAAGAAAAATTGGGGAATCGAACATACTTCCTCCACCCCTCTATATGTGTCTTACTTTATTATTCATCAATAAAGTTGATACTATTTGAATTGTAAAAATTTACAGATATATAAATGTGAAAATTATTGTATAAGATATTTATACTTTCTACGTATCACATATTTTAAGAATATCTATTTTTATAATTTATTATTATACTTAAATGAAGATGTTAGAATTATAAAATCTTCATTGAATAGTAGAATAAATAGAAGTAAAACACAATTAGAGGGGCAAAGAGAGTAATTATTGAAAACTTTAAGTAAAACATAAAATCTAGCACTGTCTTTTCCATTCTTTAACATTTGTGAACCTACATTTTAGGATATATGAATGGCATGGCTGATGAAAAATTATACAAGAATCTGGTAGCTGAAACACCTGCTACTGTCCAACAACTTTTGGACATAGTGGAGAGATACACTAAAGTAAAAGAGCTGATGAAGCGGAAAAGAGACAACGATAAAATCAACCGAAATGACATGTTCGATGAGAAAAACAAAGGATCAGATCCACCGCCGAATCCTCGCCTAAGAAGCGTACACCCCTGGAAAAATCAAGGAGGGATATCTTGGATATCAGCTAGCATCTCCTCTCACCACATGCACCTATACAAAGAAATCCCGGGAGGAGTGCTTCAACCAAATACTATTGTTAATTCCCTTGAGATCGGGACACGACACAGAATAATGCTTTCAATTAAAAATATGAGATTGAGAAGTGCATTAATCGTTGGATGCTTCGAGATTAAACCCTTTCCTTCTAGCCAAAGAGAGAGGATCAACCAAGAGAGAGATGGCCAACCCATAATCAAAGTCAAGGACAGGGTCACAATAACAACTGAAGATGAAGGCAGGGACCGAATGACCAAGAGCAACGACACCAGAATGGTGTGCCAGCACCAGTAAAGCAGGCACAAAGACCAACTAACGAAAAAGTGAAAAATGTGATCAACAGAATTGTTGAAGATAAGAAAAAACATTATAACAAAGAATCAGGGCATGTATAGACCTCTGGTAGATCCCAATAATAAGCGTTTCAAGCTAGATAAGACTATCACCTCTTAAGATACCTATGTAATGCCTTATCATGCCCTACATTTGACCAAAATGGTGCTTTTTGCAAGCATCCAAAATGCCTTGGTTAAAAGGGTCTTGTCTATATTGGGAGTGGATTCGAATTTATGTTTGTTAATTGCTTTGATTAGTTAGGGATTAAAGGGTAAAATTGTAGAAGTCTACATCCCCCTATTTGAATTCACCGGAAGAGCAAAATTTTCGATCGGCGTAATCACTTTGCCAGTAACGATTGACAATAGTGAGAAAAACAAGACAATCTACTATAAATATACCTTTGTGGATGCCCCTTCCCTTTTTAGTATAATCCTTGGTCGCCCATGGATGAATCAAGGTAAAGCCATTTGGTCAACATACCATTTGATGATGAAGTTTCTAACTGAAAATGACATTGCTTCAGTTAGGGGAGACTAAATAATGGCCCAATGTTGCATGATGACAACCTCGAAAAAAATCAATAGGGTGTGGGAGGTCAACATGATTCTTGGAGATGTTACCAACGCTATATACCCATAGGCATTGAATCAATGCTCATCCAATCGTTTGGGACCGTCCAGATCGGTATAGCCACACCAGCCTAGGTGAAACGGAAACTCCAACTTTTTCTTGATGAATATATAGACGTCTTTTCTTAGCATGTGTTTGACTTTATAGGGGTTACTACACATTTGGCGGTACACAACCTCAACCAGTATCCCAAGCTCAAACCGATCAAGCAAAATAGAAGGGTTTTTACCTCTGAGAGAGTAGAAGCGATTAAATATGATGTATCAACGTTACTCAAAGCTGACATAATTGAGGAAGTATAATATCTGAAATGATAAAAAAAATCCGGTGATGGTAAAGAAACATGGCGGAAGTTGGAGAATGTACACTGACTTAATTTATCTGAACAAGTATTCCCCCAAATATAGTTACCCATTTCCGCTGATCGACCAGATTGTCGAATCCATTAACGAATATGAGGGGTTGAAATTCTTCAATGTGCACAAATATATCATCGAATCCTGATGGCAGAAGGATTAAGGAGAATGCCTCATTCATTAAGGATGTTGGTACATTTTACTACAAGAATATGCCCTGCGGACTCAGAACACATGGGGTACTTAGGGATGACAAGTGGACAGGATATTCAAAGACCATGTTGGCAGGATTGTTGAGATTTATATACGCGATATGATTGCGAAAAGTAATATTTATAAATATTTTCTGACCGACCTAAGGGAAACATTTGTTCAACTCCAGAGCACAAAATTAAAACCAAATCCGTCAAAGTGCACCATCAGCGTGGGAGCCAGAAAGTTTCTAGGTTTCATGGTATTAAATAGGGAAATGAATGTTAACTTGAAGAAGGTCACGACATTTTGAGGATGCAATCTCCTAAGACGGCTAAAGAGGTTCAACGCCTCACATGTTCATTAGCCTTCTTAAGCAGATTCTCGTCAAAGGAAGTTGAGAAAAATCTATCTTTCTTTCAAATACTAAAGAAAGCAAAGAAGTTCGAGTGGTCAGAGGAAATTAAAGAGAATTTCTAGCAGCAGAAGCAACATCTCCACACACAACCGACATTCATGAAACCTGAGAAAGGATAAGTGTTTTACTTGTATAAATAAGCCCCCAAGCGATCAACACATTCTTGATCAACGAAAATGGATTGGGAGCATTATCCAATTTACTTCGCTACCAAGGATTTGGAGGGCTCCACTACAAGAAAAATGACCTATTACTTTTCCCCTTTTACCTCGGTTTTTTGGTTTAGGTCAAATAACCAAAGTAAGAAGTTCTTTAACCTTAGTTAATTTTATTTTCAAAGTAAATAATATTTTTTACCTTGTCTAAAAATTACCGAGGTAAATAATATGTTCTTTACCTCGGTTACTAATTTAACCAAAGTTAAATGTTAAAGAATCAAAGTAAATAATCCTACCGAATAGCGTGCGACGTCGCATATATTGCTTAAAAATGCCTGTCGAGGTCGCATTAGAAGTCATTTTCACCTACATGTAATGCGATAGGTGACCGATGTCACATTTATGTAAATGATAGATCTTCTAGAGGTTAAAGTTGGAAAAAGTTGACTTTGAAAAAAGAGGAAGTATTATTTAAGTATTTAAAAAGGTAAGTTTTGTTATGTTACGATTGAAAATGGTTTTTAAACTCATGCACAAATAAAATCACACATACAGTCAACTATACATTGTTCAAATAAGGTAGTTAAATTATTAGAAAATAGTACTGGTCATGAAAATATCCTTAAAATTACTACGTAAATTCGATTAACAATTTTTTTAGTTCCAACAGAACAATTTTTTTCCATCTAGCTCGCATTATGATGATCTTGAAGACAACCGGCCCCCAGCTTCTATGACCTTGAAGAACAATGTGTCCCCAATGCATAGGTAGTTTTTCGAAAGGAACTCGTCAAAACCCTTTGGGTACAGGGCCTTGATTTTCCCACCCTCCGAGTAGATCATGCGCCTCTCTGTCACGTATCACCTCAGCACAACGGGGGTCTTGTCATTCTGTAGTAGTGGTACAATATCCCTCTGGATGTACTTAGTCTCCCAAAAAAAATATTCATTAGAAATATTTGTGTGTGTGTTAGCAATTAGCAACAAATAATATTAATTTCAATTGCCTTACCAAAGTTGAGTTTTTCCCGAAATTTTGCTGCTTTAGAGTAATAGAAACATGGGCTATCAACAACCATTGTATGATGTTCAAGGTCAAAGACAACAGGTTTTGGGTTGCTCCATTGTGCGGAAAATTGTACAAAAAATAGTTTTATAAAGTGTGAAGATGTGTGTTAATAAATATATATGTAAATTGGTAGAAGACCTGAAAAAAGGTGATTAGACAATCCTTCGCCAACCATTAGTCCTGCATAAAAAGTGAAAATGTTAAGTACAAACTAGCCTATGAATTGCAAGGTGCGATGTCGGTAAAGCATTGCTTATACATGTCGGTCCAAAGCACTGGTTTGGTCGACAGGTATCAACGACTTTGCTAAGTGGTCGGTATAACCGAACCTATGACTGACATAAGAACGAGGTCACATGTGCAATTTTAAAGTAAACTTAAATGCCACAATGCGACATCGATAACAATTTGGTAAAATTGAAGGTCAGACAGACATAGGTGCGACGTCTCATATTGAAGAACATACTACTATAAATGAGAATCTGCGACGTGGAATGCTAATCGCATAAACTGAGTTGTGAAAGACAGCTTACCGACATCATTTGTATCAACAGAGCTACTAGAAGAAACAAATAAACCCAAAAAAAATGAAGTTATAACAACATAAAATTTAAGAAAAACCCCGTGGATACATACTGAAACATAGTACCTATGTTTACAGTCATGGAAAGTTCACACTCTCAAAATTTTGAGTAAAAACTAGAAAACCAAAAAGACAAAACACATTCACAGACCACAGATCGAACAATGCAAAGTAGCAATTACAAAAATTAGGCGTTAGAAGATTAGAAAAACCATACTCCCTCCGTCCTAACCATTTCTGCACAAAATCTCTTCGCGGTATCCAATAAACATGTTTGACCGTAAATATATGTAGCTATAGATAATAATGACATACAAATAATTGTTATTTAGAAACTACATGTTACGAAGAATATAACCATATCTCATACGATAAAATTATTATTCATATACCTATTCAAATATGTGGTCAAAGTTTTACTTCTTTGACTAAAAATATTCGGTGTAGGATAAGCTGGGACGGAGGGAGTACCTTTTTCCAAGAGAGAAGAGAAGGGAGGGGAAACTGTTGGAATTCACGAGGAAGAACTATAAAATTAAAAAATAATTAATTAAAAAATAAATGTTGTTCCAAATACGAATTAATTAGTTTGAAATAAATGTTCAGATCAAGTCTAGGCTAATCAACTAATTATATCTATGGGGAAGAACTATAACATTAAAAACTATAGGCATGACACCATTTATCAGCTCGAAGTTGAGTTTGTCCCCAACTCTGAGTTCCTCAGTATTAAGAAACTGGCTAAAACCCTTCAGTGTCAAGGTCTTCAGCCTCTTGTTCCCTGAGTAACTCATGTTGTACTCCCTTCTGTTGCACCTGAGCACAATAGGAAAATTGTACAGTGGTAGAAGGTCCACAATCTGGCTAGGAACGTACTGAATTTTAAACAAAAAGCTACATTTAGTACATATGAAAGTAATCTATAGAAAATATTTATTGAAAATAAAATACATGTGTAACAGGGATTACTTAGCAGAATTGGAATTGCCCCGAAATTTATCTAGGTCAGAGTGCGGACAAAATGTGGAATGATATCGCCGAATATAGTCCGTTGACGGTCATCATCTGAATTGCTACAAATCTGTATTGGTCACTGAAATTATTAATAAATTAAATTAGAATATAAGTAATACAATAAAAGGCAATTTAAATATAATCAGAAAATCACTCACCTCAATCAAGGAACGGCTCATTGTTCGGAAATCTGGTTCTCATCCATGGGGGCCTGCTCACCCTGTTCATCATCATCATCCTGATTATCCTCATTCTCATCCTTATAAGGAACTCCCACTACTAACAGTGATCCTACATCAGGCTCTATGATGAGATTCTGCAACAGATGAATCTTGGCCAACTTGGTACTCTCACTTTGAGGAAACCTCATGAAGTTCCCTCCCTTGTATCTCCAGTAGACAGTCCCATGCTCGATGCATATATTCTTTTCCTTGGTCATACATAAAGGAATAAGGGTGTAAGGAGTGTTCGGGTTCTTCCGCATGTCATTGCTCACCGGAAGGCAAAAATGAGCAACCAGAAGTGACATCATGACCCCAATTGCTATCTTGCGTATCCACGCCATGGAGAGGGAGATACACTAGCCAATGAAGTCATCCACCAAATTGGGGAAAGCTCACCTTGTGCAAATCGACCATAGGATTCTGCAATCCCTTTCAGTAGCAGTGGTGGCCTCTCCATGGCACCTAACCACTATCTTCAACAGTCTAGTCACATATCTCAATGACGGATGCACAATATCACTATTCTTGCTCTCTTTCCTCTTCATCCGTAGGGTGATGGAAGGCCAGAAAATGTGCACATTAAAGTCCGCATGATCTTCATTGTAACCATTGACATCAATGTAGTGCTTCTAACCAAATGCTTGAGCTATCTCTGCGTGAGACATAGATCTAGCCACGCACCCAGGTAAAACCTCAATATCTTCCCCATGAACCTATTGTGGTCTTGTATGAAAGTCGCGAGCAACTCCAAGGTATATCTAGTGTAGGTGGGTGCTGACATAATCGTAAAATCCTTGAGCCCTATCCTCCTTAAGAGTATTCTAATTGGTTTGTATAGTTTGAGCTCTTTGTGAGTCCTCTTGCCTACAAACTTAGTCTCCAACATGAGGCATCCAACAAGATGGTCCAATTGTGCTTGATGCTCTAGGACAAGTGCAGTCAACCCCATAAAAAGGCACACTAGGCTTACCCCTCTGTCTACATGGCATAGTGAATAACACAACACAACAAAGGCACCAAAAAAAATATATCCAACAATCCACAACCAACGACCCCAAACTCATAAATTCTCCAAAAGATTCCAATAATCACAACAAATCCCACAATTTCAATAGGTCCTAAACATGCAGATACCAAAAACTCCAAAAATTCAAACACCCACAAGTCTCCCAATGAAGAAGAATCTGGCCATAGACTTTGGGTGAAGATAAGGGATGGATATTTTGCGAATTTGTGTGTGGGGAGCATGCAGGACTCCTCTTAGACCAAATTGTTGCAAACCATGGCACCCGGAATGAATCAGAACTCAAGTTTTTGGAAGAAAACTCAAGTTTTGGCCAAACTACAAATTTGAGTTGAATCTTGATGTTTTTGGAATTAAAAAATCATTGGGTTTTGTTGGGGTTGGAAAAATGAAGCTTTTGAGACAAGTTTGAGGCAAATCGAATAAGAATTGAGGAAGTTATGGTAAAACAATCGGATTTGGGAGGGAGAAGAAGTTTGGTTCGGGTTTGATGATGAAGAGGAGAGAGAATAAGGAGATGATGAACATAACTTTAGCCTTTATAGGAGTGGTTGGAGATTTTAATTTTCTGGCTTGGTTGGCTTGCGGGTTTCCCGAGGTAGCCTCGTGTTGGCCATAGGTTTGGTACGAGCCTTGTTGGCCTTCTCCTTCCAAAAATTTGTTGCGAAAACTTCTACATCCAAAAAAAATAAAACCTGAGAGTAGCACTGTTCCATCTAAATTCTAATGACTGATAATCCCTAAAAATACCACCAAAAAATAAACACATTTCTAAAGAGTCACATGAAATTTTCAAAAGCTAATTAAACAAAATAAAAACATCATTTCTTTAGTGTATTCCTCACGACCTATTATTTCATTCATTTTTTAAAACTAAGAAAAATGGTTTGATGGGTCACCAAAATCACCGCCCTTAACACAACCACTTACCATGTATCTATAGACGGATCTCCACATTACCTTCGGTTTGCCCTTCACCTTGGGAGAAACGTACCAAACACATCCATCATTCAAAATCGTAGACACAATTTTGTTGAGTTTGGGAATAGGAAGGGGCTTAGGAGTTGTTAATTCATTAACCCGCTTCCTTCTCCGCTGCATGTTAGAGTTAAAAATTGGAAGCAAAACATCTTTAATCACACTAGAAGAAACGTGGTTATCAACAATTTCATCATCACAAGGTTCATTCAAGCAATATAGAACATGTAAGGTCTCTATATTGGACGATACCTCATCATTATCAAAATCATATTCCTTAACCAATGTTGATTCCTTAGCTAAATCCTTGGGTTCAGGAGGTGGTAGAGGAGGTTTTACGTCCTCGCCACTCTCCATTCATCGCAACATGTTAGTTTTCATAGAAAAACAACCCACAATAGAAGTGTCATTACTAACATCATACATAGTGTAATTTTCATCAACACGATCATTATAATTGAAACGCAAAGAATGATTTCCTTTATCAATATCATCTTGTAAGACATTCTCATTATCATTAAGAATCTCATTTAGGCCATCATTCTAATTTATCATGCAAGGTTTTTCACATTGAGCAAGCTCATCGCACAAACTTATGCCTTCGCACATAAGAGAGAGAATAAGTGAATCATGCTTGGATTTATAGATTTCAAATCCCACCTTATTAATTTTATCCTCTAGGGTTAATGTCCCCCAAATGAACATCTATATTAGCCCTAAACGCTTTTAGAAAAGGTCTCTCCAAAAAAATTGAGGGTGCACCACCATCGTGTACTACGTCAAGGACATAGAAGTCCGCCGGAAACACTAAGTTGCCTATTATAACCATTATATATTTGACTAAACCTCGAGGTCTAGCTTGGGAGTGATCGGTTAATTGGAAAATTAACCTAGTTTACTTAAGCTCACCTATGTCTAAGTTTTCATAAAGGCTAGAAAGGATCATATCAATAGATGCTCCTAAGTCAATCATAGCAGTTTTCACCAATTTTCCACCTAAGAATATAGGAATTGAAAATATCCCGGGGTCATACATTTCTTAGGCAAGTTTCTATGATTTAGAGTACTCACTCACCCTATATTCAATTGTCCTATCTTCCTTATTGGTTTATTCATCTTCTTAGTACATACATTTTTCAAGAATTAGCATAAGAGGGAACATGCTCAATTAAATCCAAAATTGGAACGCTAACCTCAACCTTCTCAAAGATTTTGCGAACATATGCATCGTTGGTTGTCAACTTTGGCCTTCATCTAAGTACACTAGGAAAAGGTGGTGGAGGGATCACCATCACCTCGATGGTTGGAAGATCTTTGACATGCTCCTTCTCTACAACCATCTAACACTCCTCCAAGTTAGTATTGTTGCTTTCCACCATCAAATTACCCTCTTGCAAGATTTCCTTCTCGATCTCACACACCTCTTTCCCACTTCTTAGCTTCAACGTACTCACATTTCATGGATTGATCTCGGGTTGGGGAGGATGCTTGCTGGATTCCTTGGCCTCAAGTAGGCACACTAAGGTAGCGAGTTGGCCGACTTGGATTTCGAGATTCTTGATGCTCGAAAAAACTATAGTGCTAAGATCTTCAATTTCTCTCATTGTTTGCTTCACAAACACATATTGTTTCTTTTATAATTGAGATATAGCCTCCAAGATCTCTTTCTGATCTGATTTTTATAAAGTAGCATTGTTATTGGAAGACTTTTTTCCTCTCAGGAAACGTTAAGGTTGAGGTTGTCCACCTCGGTTGTACCCTTAAGTTTCACCCCCGCACCAATGGAAGTTTGGGAGATTGCGGTACCGAGGATTGAATGTATTTGTGTAAGGGTCTTGTTTGTATCCACCTTGGTTCCCTCATAATCCTTGTTATTACCCCCTAGCAAATTGTTGCCTATTTCCACCATTAAATTCCAACGCTTTCACCTATTCAAAATGTTCCACCACTTGTGGACAAGGGTCGGTAGGATGATCAAGGCTATATATGCCACAAACCTTGACTTGGTGAACTTTCCCCTTCATAAATTCCTCCATCATAGAAGCAAGCGCTTGAATTTTCTATTCTAATTTGGGAGATTGACCCAACTCATCCAATGTTTTCACTCGAGCTCTAGTAACAAACTATTTGCCTTGTTCCATTGGTCATTTCTTCTAAAAGCACCATTACATCCCTTGAAATCTTGTTGGTAATCGAACCATTGCATGCGGCATTCACCATGCTCATGTCTTCATCACACAACCCTTTGAAGAAATAATGCTCCAAGCCTCCATTATTGAATGGATGATAAGGACAGCAAGCTAATAACCTCTTAAATTTCTCCCAACACTCGTAAAGGGATTCATCTGCAAATTGGGATATGTTGGAGAGTTGTTTCTTGAGACCTTCAGACTTGGAAGCAAGGAAGTACTTTTCGAGGAACCTCCACTTCATTTCCATCCAAAAAGTGATGCATCTCGATGAAGGATAATATAGTCAATCCTTGGCAGCGTCCCGTAGTTAGTAAGGAAAGGATCTTAAGTTGTATTCTTCTTCCAAAACTCCCAACGGCTTCATATTAGTGTATACTAGGTGAAACTCTTACAAGTTCTTGTTCGGATCTTCACCGGTCATCCCCATGGAATATTGAAAAACATTGGATCATGCCACACTTGAGTTCACAAGTCACATTCGGTGGAAAAGATGGGAAGACAATACATAGGGGTCGATTCTCCAAGTTAGGAACCATCAACTCCCTAAGTGTGCGATTATCCTCCGCCATTTCTACAGTCTCTTCAACTACCAAAGTTATCTCTTGTAGAACCTCTACTCTAGCTCTCCTTTTCCATTTTCTCCGATTACCTGCATACTCTATTAGAGAGTGTAGAGTTCCTAGGTTCGTGTCACATGTATGTACCATAAACTAGTAGCTAAAAAATACCCAACAAAGAAGAAACACTAGCACAAGGGTTAGAAGTACACAGATCACTAACACAAAGGCTCAACGACAAAAACAAACTCAAGAAAACAAAAACAACACTTACTAATCAACTAACAAGCTATGCAAGTTAACGACCTATAGACTAGCATCCCCGGTAACGGCGTAAAAATTTGACGTAGGGTCTGCATGTAATCTTCCATCAGCACCGCCTCCGTAAATAGGGGAGTGCAACAATGGCCATGCCTGCTGTGCAGATTTGAATCTTCCCCATACGATTATGTCCCGGTCACTCCACTACGAATGCTTCTCCCTTGGCCTACAGAGGCAAATAGATAGGCACCTTATTGATGTCCCTAAGGTTGCGAAACGCTAACCCTAGTTTGGCACTAATGCTATCTATATCTGTAACCCTTCGGGCTAATTTTCCAGCTAAACTAGTTGTATGGTTGATCGTAACGTTGACTCAGCAACCCACATACACACAACCATACGGTCCTGGACTCTCGTTACCCCAAGCACATCTAGGTTTCCCTCCTTGGGGGATATCGATAAGTGCGCCAACATGAGAATAAACTACAGTGCATGCCAATCTTAGTGTGACAATCAAGCAATTAACAAGAATATGAAGAACAAGCAAATATATAATTAACATAAAAACATAAAGGTGGGTAGATCTACATAATCTCCCAAAACAAACACCAAATCATGAATACAAATATAAACCCAAAGATTTACTACCCTTAAGAATTGAACCCAAGTATTTTTTTTGGATCCAATGCCTTTGGGTAAAATAAGAAAAGAGAAGAAAAGAAATTAGAGAGAAAGAAGATTTCCTTTCTCTCTTTACCTACTCTTTGAATTCTAAAATGAGAAAAAACTTAAACCCTAGTATTCATAGGCTCTTATATATAGTAACGGGGAATTGGGGCTTGAAAAAGACCCAAAATAGGGAAAACAACCCTAGCAGCTAAAAATGGCACGGGTCGTGTAACCAGGTGCAGTCGTGCCAGCTGCGGTCCGACATGACCCTTCTCATTTTACCGATACTTTTATTATAATTGTACTTCTGATTACTATTTCCACAATATATAAGTTGGTCCTAGCCTTTGAGATCACATAAATTGAGTTTGGGCTGAAAGGCCCACCCAGTATGTGCGATGTCGCTTATATGTCGGATAATTGTAAATCAAATCGACATTCAAGTGCAAAATTGGGTTATGTGGTCTCCACCCACTACTTTCCAAGACTATTTTGTTTCAAAAACTGGGCCGGTTAAACTAAAAAGCCCAGTTTTATTTGCGTACTAATCAGCCTAATTATCAACGACGTGCAGCTGCGGTTGAAACCACATTGTTAGTTGCTAAGTATATAAACTGCTCACCCTCAACCCACCAACATCCTTAACCTCGACGTCGCACCAAAACCATCGCCGGGGGGGAAATGGTAAAAAAAACTATTGAGTTTGTTTGAAAGCTTCCAATCTTGATATATAATTTTCCCCAAAACAGTGGAAGCATTCCAGTACAGCAAATCCTAGCCGCAGTCTGTTCCAAGGGAACCCTTAGTAAACCCTAGCCAAGGTAACAATTTTTGAAGTGATGTTTTCGCTAGTTTGTATGTTTTCTTTTACTTATTTCCTTCCTAACACATTGATTTCACTGCAATGAAGAAAAATGCGGTGTTAATTTGACCCCTCCTCCCAGCGTCGCTAATAAATCATGGGATATCTACAAAGCCGAGATCGAAGTGTAGATGAAAGATTGAAATTTATATGTTGCTCCCGTTCTTACTACTAAACTACCTAGAATGGTAGATGGTGGCAAGTACTTGGGTCGTCCATGGTGATGTTAGGAATCTAATAATTAACTACGCTTAACCATGATCTGGTCGTAATCCAACCACGTGTTAGGAATAAACAGTGTTGGTAAAACCGTCATTGGGGGGATTTGTACTAACAACTGCTAGCATTCAAATTATCACGAGAATAAATATATAAACTAACACTTAGGGAATATTTTTGTAACATGATCAATGTCATTTCGATCATCGATTTCACATAGTGCAGACAATGTTCAAAATTTCCCCTTATCTGTCACATAAAGGTGCGTGTATTAAATCTTCCACCCACCTCGCCTTCGCAACTAGGAGAGTGCAACAACGACAATGACTTATTGTGCAGGTCTGATTCTCCCCAGTGCTATTAAGTCCCGGGTGGAACACTACGAACGCACTACCCCTAGGACTACAAAGGCAAAAGAAGTAGGAAATTTATTGATGGCTCTGGATTACAAAGGTAATCCTAGTTTGATTATTTATCTATCTCTACCCGCAACCCTTCAGACTGAATAGTCGGCTAACTAGAGCATAGTCGATCGTAACGTTAACAATGCCAACCTATATGACACACCCAAACAGTTTCGGACCCATCATTACCTCAAGTGCATCTAGGTTTCCTTCCCCGGGGGATAAAAATAGTGCAACAACATGAAACTAGACTTTGGTGTGTGCGAACTAAGTGTGACAATCATGCAATTTACAAGAATATCAAGAACAAGCCAACATAATACAAAAGAACATAGAATAGGGTCTGCATGTAATCTTCCATCAGAACGATTCTATAAATCCTAACCTATAAATACTCTATTCTCTCCCCCATTTTGGAGAACGAAAATACTGAACCATAAACCCTAGTTCTTCATTTACTCTTCCCTCATTTCATCATTTCTCCAATGTATTCCATGAATTCTTATGCTTTTGTTATGGGTTTAGCTAATC
>JAULKM010001285.1:0-15412 GCA_032355605.1 Rubia tinctorum
TATGTTGCAATATTAAAGTTTTATTATGCAACGTGTAGTAGTTATAAAGTTTATAACCCGGTTCATGCAATCCAGAAATTTTATCTTCTTTTCTTCTAATTTACACTTTAAATTTTGGTATTTCCATGACTTATGGAAATACCGTCTTTCAAGAGACGAACTCAAAATTAAAAATTAATTAAGGGTAGTATAGTAAATCGTTCATTAAATTTACCTGCATTTAGAATTTCCCTACTTGTGCTTAGATTTGCCCTTCATATTTTATACCAGTTCGTAACTCACTAAAAAATATTCAATAATTGACAAATATTTTAATAATCACAAAGTCTTGTTTTAAGCAAGCTAAACTTTCGACAGGGTCTATTATGCAATTAGTATAGGTTTTAGTTTGGAGTGGGTTTTTTAAAAAAATAATCAAAAAATGTGGAGGACTTTTATTTACATATAAGAAATTTTGGTCCATATATATGTATTGATATTTCAGATATTTATTTTTTTTTTTTAATAACTATCGCCGGAAACCACTGCAAGTCACCGGGAACCGCCGCCTGTCCGGATAACCGTTCGCCTCCGCCAATCTCTGTTTCTTCTATGTTTTTCACCCGCGAATGGTTGCTGCTGGAGAGAGCTCCCGCCGACGACGCTTCCGGCGACTCAGACACATTAGCTGTTGGATCTGCCAACGTTTCCGACAATTGTGTCACTTCTGTAATGCTGAGACCGCCACCGCTGGTCGGCTTTACACCGAATTCTACCTGAATTCCGCTGCCACGCTGCATTCGAATCCGCCAGAACCCTAACCCCCAACCATTGCCTTACCGTCACCGCCTAGTAGTCGAAGCCTAGCAGATTTACAGACGGCGTCGCTTAGTCTTCTCCGGCGGATTCGGATGCCCTGTCTATGACAGTGCTCGAGTCTTCTCCAGAAGATTTCATCGCGAAGACGGCGTTGATCGAGTCTTCTCCGACGGATTTCACTCACATTGTGCAGATGGCGTTGCTCGAGTCTTCACCGGCGGCAATCAGCAATGATAGGGTGCTCGAGTATTCTCCGGCGGTGTAGCTGTCGCGCATGAACTCTGCTCCACCTGTAAATCTCTGCTCTTCTGAGTTTCCGTACTGAATGTGTTGATGTTTTTGAATCTAAACCTCTGCTCATCTGTTGTTTGATTTTGTGATGACGTTGATGATGATGTCTTAACGATGAGTGTTGATGTTGATGATGATGTGTTGATGTTATGTTTTTTTCACAGATATACTAAGGTTTATATATATTTAACTGAGAGGATGTTCAATAATAATTCTTCGGTCTATTGATTAGTGCTTTTACTGTTGAGATATAATGTATGGTGTTCAAGTCTTACAGTGACCTTATTTTTTTATGAATGTATCTTCTAAATGTTCCTGCTGAACTTTAATATTATTTGACTGAGTGTATGTTTACAAATGAGTCTCTGGTGTTGTGGTTATAACTTTGGACGTTGAGGTTTGTGATATAGGTTCAATACTCACTAGGACCTTTTATTTAAAGAATTTATACTTTTGATGTGTTGTAGGTTTTTTGTTGACGTTTTTCATTATTGGAGTGGGTTTAATTGATATGACTTGATGTTTTGTCATTTTTTTGGATGACATGGATTGATATTTGTAGTTTTTTATTTTCTCGTGTTGATGTTTTTCATTTTCTGGATGAGGTTAAGGTGTTAAGAGTTGATGTTTGTAGTTTTTTTGTGATATAGGCTGATATTTTTAGTTTTTTTTAAAAAAATTTGTTGACGTTATATGATTTGTTGAGTGAATAATATTTACTCTTGAGGTACCATAGTTTTTTTGTTGATGCTTTTAGTTTTTTTCTCATTTTGATGTTTTTCATTTTCCGGGTGTGTTTTAGTTGATATGAGTCGATGTTTTGTAGTTTTTATGGATTATATGGGTTGATATTTTTTGCTTTTTTATCTCATGTTGATATTTTTCATTTTCTCGGTAAGTTTTATGTGATACGAGCTGATGTTTCTAGTTTTGGGTTACATAGGTTGATATATTGTAGTTTTTTTATGTTTATGTTTTTCATTTTTTGGGTGATGGAAATTGATGTTTTTAGTTTTTGGTTGTTATTAGTTGATTTTTGTAGTTTCTATTAAAAAATTGACGATTGAAGATTTTTTTAAATATTTTTATGATTTTTAGTGGATGTTTTGTTAGTTGTAATTGATGTTTTTTCAATTTTTTGTCAATTTTTATTTGATTTTTAATATATTTTTTTGTTTTATTTGTTTATATATATTTTTTTCTCCAATTTTTTAGTTGATGTTTTTTTTTATTTTTCATTGATGTTCTGCTATTTTTTATTGATGCTTATAATTTTCATTTTGATGATTATATTAATTTTTTGCATTTTAAAAATTATTTTTTGATTTTTTTTGCAGATTGCAGAAGGCGGGAAAATGATGGGAAAAATTGGACAAAAAAACCCTGGAAAAATATTAGTGATCGGTCCCTGTAAAGTTATTTGAAAAAGGTCTCTGTAAAATTATTAGAGATAGGTCTCTGGAGCTAGAATATAGCTAGAATTGTATAAATGCTCATGTCTAAAGTTTAGCATGCCTCACTAGAGACCGTCTCTTTAATAATAGTAGTCACTATACCTAATACGTTCGGTAAAATTTGGGTGATATTTCTTTTTTTTCTAAATGAACTGCATATATAGCCCTACATAATTCACGAAAGTGCATATGTAACCCTATGATAATGGAAAGTGAAAATATAATCCTAGATAGGTTATGTGCAACTATAACATTTTCCGGCAATTTGAGGCCGAAATTAGATGAAAAGTCAATTTTACCCCTCTAATTTTTTAAATATAAAAATGAAAAACATTGAGGTTACTATTATACTCTTTCTTTCATATGAGTTCGTCGAGATGTGAGTTCAAAAATTCTTCAGATTTTTACCTGTGAGTTCTTTGATTTTAGACTTACGATTCACTTGTGAGTTATTCGATTTCGGGGAGACTTGTCGACGGCGTCTTGATCGTGGCCAGAGTTGTCGTCCAAGTTGTCACTTCCAGGTCTACTAATCTCAAGCTCCTCCTCCAGGGCTAGGGTTTTAGGGGGAGGTTGAGTAGGAGCGGAGATGGTGGTGACGGGGGAGAGGACTAGGGTTTTGGTGGGCTGCGTGACCGTGCAGGTGGAGGTGGAGGGAGGAGAACAGATGGTGAAAGAGTGGCGAGCTGGGTGGCGGTGCAGGCGACAGTGGAGGGAGGCGAACAGAAGGTGAAAGGGTGTGCGGGCTGGGTGGTTGTGCACGCGACGGTGTAGGGAGGCAAACGGAGATGGTGAAAGGGGAAAAATGGTGAAAGCGCGGTGGAGGGCAAAGATGGTGAAAGATTGCGGTGGAGGGCGGCGAGCCATACGCGTGAGATTCACACGCCTGGTTTGTGCTCGCGCATGTGAATCAAGCGCTGCATTCTTCTTCAATTTTCCTGTCTACTACGCTACATTGGACCGGGATCTGAATGCACGCTAGAGATAATGGAGCACTACCGGCTGGTTTTAGCGCGAGCGACTCATAAGAAAAGGCTGAGAAAATGAATAGAAACCTTGGTAAGAGTCTGCATTCCTGGAGAATCTTGCCAAAGTCGAACGGAGAAACGACGGTGATCAAAGATGCTGAGCTGCGACGAATAGAACGTCATGCTACTTGGAGGTTTGACAGAGAACTAGAGCAGATCGGAGCAACGGAGAACACGCTGGAATGCTGGCTTCGTCGGGGAATTTGGCTTCTTCAGAAGGCCGGAAATTCAGAGAGCAGCGCTGGCTAGAGAAGAATAAACACTGGTCGGTGATGGAATTGAATGGTGGCGGCGGCGGCGAGTTGTCAGAGGTGGTGGATTCCTGCTTCTTCTTCTTTTTTATTATATTTGTCAGAGAGATGGGCAAAATTGTCCATTCAGATTCAAAATTTAGTCCAAGAACTTTTTTGTCATTTCACATAAGGTCAACTATCGGAAACTCAAGTCAACGTCGGAAATGTCATCGGAAGGTTATATTTGCACTTTCGTTAAATCGTTAGGGTTATATTTGCACTAAAAATTATTTCAGCTTTATATATGCACTTTCTCAATTATATAGAATTATATTTGTATATTTCCCAAAAAGAATGGAGTGATATATCAACTTACATGTTGTAAAATAAACGTAATATATTTTTAATTCATTCTAATATATATTTTTTTAAATTTCAAAAAGAGATTTTTTTTCTTCGGAAAAATCATATTTTCATAGTCTTGTGGAATAATCTTGTGGAAGTGTGAGCATTTTATATTATTTGGATATTACGAATTTTCAAAAAAATATATAAACAAAGATACATTAATAATACTGCTTCATTACCCTTAAATAAAATATCAAAAATACTATATGTTGTGTTCTTACAAGTAGGAAGATATTTTAGGCATGTTTCCGGATAAACAAAGCTCCACCCCCTGTGTTAGTTGTTTTTTGTTCAGATGTCCAAAAAATTTCATTTACTTTTAATTCTACATAAACTTACTTAAATAAAATCATCCTTCTAACATTTTTAAATGCAAAATCATCAACTAGATCTTCATAATTAATTGTTTCCAAAACATCATTATCAATTGTCATCAATGCCAAACCATTAAGTCTTTCTTGTTCCATTGTGGATCACAAATAGGGGTGTTTATCGGACCGGGATCGGAACCGGAACCGAAATCAAGCAAAAGCTTGGATTGAGGATCGAACCGGTTAATGATTGTTTGAGACCGGGACATGACCAAAATTATTCTGGTTTTAGACCGGTACAGACCGGTTGGACCGGATTTTAGCAAACTTTATTCTTGTATATATAAAAATTGATCTTGGACAAATTTTAATTAAAATTTTGCTTTTAAAAGATAGTAAACTATAAGTTATTAGAATAAGATTTGACTCGAAATAAAAAAGAATACAAGTCCAACGAAAATAAATGTAAACTAGTACATAAACTTATTATAAATACAAAAAATATATACTTAAAAGTAATTTACTGGTTCATCCGGTCCAAACCGAAAAATTCTGGTTTTGGACCGGACCGACCAGAACTCGAAATCCTAAAAATTCTTGGATCGGGGATCGGACCGGAATTCTATATATCTGGTTTCGGTCTTTGTATTCCGGTTCGATTTGGTCCATTTTTACCCGTCCGGACCGATTCATGAACACTCCTAATCGTAAGTACGATTTCAACAATTTCAACTTGGAAAAACTTCTTTCTACAGATGCAACAGTCACGGGAATAGTCAACAAAAAATTTTATGCAACAACACAGTTAGGCAAATAATCACGATTCTTTAAGAACTTTAAAATATCTAATGGTCCCTAGCTTTCTAGAGGCAAAGAATATCTAAGTAATTTTAACACAGCATACAATTCATTTCCATCAATATTATACTGTCCCTTATTTTGAAGTGCAATTTCAAATTGAGCACAAGAAAATTTCAAACTTGCATCATCAAGGGATTGTAGATTATAAGAAGTAAATAGAAGCCAGAGACTTTTTCATATTTTTTGAGTTGCTCAAATCGACTATTAAGAGAAATAATGGCTTGATTAATAATATATAAAAGAAAATGAATGATTTGGTCAAAAAATCAATAATAAATATGCAAAGGTGCTGAACTAGGAAGTCAGAAGGAAAATGACTTCCAGAAAGATCAGGTTTAATTATCTTTTAAAAAATATATATATACATGTAATAGCTAATTTCCTTAGCCAGTGCCCGCCACCTCTCATCCCCATTCCTGCCATTATCAATTTTCTTGATTCCGACTCTGTGACTATGGCCACATAATATTTCAAATGACCTCTAACAAACACCACATGGAGCTTTCATTATTTATTCACAGTTCCTCACAAGAACCATTCCAAATATCATTATTTTAGGAATCATACCTATTATTTTGGGATTTCAAGAAGGGTAGTAGTGTGTATAATGTTAGCATAAACAATAGTTTATTGATTCAATTCTATAATACTCATGCATAAATAATATAAGATGATATACCTAGATTTTTTATCGCTCCATTTTGTAACTGATGATTAGTTTCTGTAGAATATACTATTTATGAATTCAAGATTGAATGAGACTTCTTGTGTGTTGACATTGTTTCTGCAGGAACCAAGCAAGATTTATATAGAATACAAAATCAACGGTCACATCCATTAAGCAAACCATTGTGTTTCTTCATGTGTTCTTAAACAAATACATCTCTTCGATTCTTTATGAATAGATGTCACCTTTCGTGTTACTATAATGTGAATTCATGTTTTATTTTAATCATATATTTATCATTTACTAAAGAAACAATGTCATGTTCTTATGGTATCTAACAATCTCCCACTGAAATTGACATTGAATTAAATATGATAAATATACTAAAGTGTCGACTGGATTAAAACTTAACTTGCTTCAAAATTCTGTCAATCATAAAAGTTGTGTTGAATTAGATGTTAAATTGATGGATTGGCAAACCATCATTATTTTAAAATCACAACATCACAAATACAATCACATGAATTCCTTAACACATCATAATTATATTTTGTACTGAAGTAATATTTTGAAACCAAACTATAATCCTAATGTCATCAAATTTCAATTTAAAATTGAAAACTGAAATATGTTTCATACCATAAAACTGAGCTGAAACTTTATGAAATATAGAATGAATATATTTTTATGAATTACTCATACATAGGTATTTATTTCATATCAGCGTCTAAATTTTATAGAAATTTCCATGTCTCTTACATGTTTGATAAAAGCAGATATTGGTATGGATTTAGTAAAAGATTGGCTAACTAATCTTTAGTGCTTATCTTGATGATTTCAACTTCATTGTCTCTCACACTTTCTCTGATCGAAAAATATTTGGTGCCTATGTTCTTGGAATGAGAGGTCTTTTTATTATTCTTCGAAAAGAATACAACAATTGGAACTATAGAACAAAATTTCTTAACCATAAGCCATGTCCACTGCTATGTATTTTGCTTGAAAGTTGATGTGGCAGTTAATGTATGTTTCATGGCTCTCTATGAAATTGCACCTCCAAAAATTATAAATACATATCCTAAACAAGAAGTCAAATCATCAAGGTCTTGTTTGTATGATGCATCTTCATATCCTTCTACTTTCAACTCCCTATCATCTATTCTTCTATAAACTAGCATGTGGTCTCTTGTGCGCTTCAAATACCTTAGAAGATTCTTTTCTGCAATCCAATGTTCATGTCCAGGATTTGATTGATACATAGATAACATATTGACATATGTCTGGCCTAATGACCTGTCATGCGTTTCTTTCTATCTATAGTTATTTCAATTCTCAATATGTAGTGAGTTTCTCCAATATCTTTCACGTCAAATTGACTAGAAAGAAAATCTTTTGTTTCCTTTAATAAGGAAAGTTTACTGCTAGACAATAAGATATCATCGACGTAAAGAATCATCAAGATAAATTCACTCCCACCGATTTTTCAGTTAAATGCATTCATCCAATTTATTATCTTGAAACCAAAACTAGTGATTATCTTGTCAAATTTGAGATACCATTGTCTGCTTGCTTGTTTGGGCCCATATATCGACTTTCAAAGTTTGCATACTTTTCCTTCACCCTGTTCATGTCCTTCTGGCGAGGCAATCAAAATTCTTAATGAATCATTTGTTGAAGCTGGTGAAAAAGTTTCATTGTATTCAATTATTTCCTTTTGATTGAATCATTTGGCAACTAGTCTTGCTTTGAATCTTTCAATATTTCCATCAGCATCTTTTTTTTAACACCCACTTGCAACCAATCGCTTTTCACCCTTTTAGTTTATCTACAAGTATCCAAACCTTGTTTTTGGACATGCTTTTCATCTCTTCATGCATGGCTTTCTTACATTGATCATGATTTGATGATTTCATTGCTTGTTGTAATGTTGTTGGATCGTTTTTCTCATCTAAATCATATTCCACTTCCATGTTATAAAATTGATAGTCATATGAAATTGTTGGCCTTCTTTCCCTTGTTAATCTTCTTAATATATTTTGATGTGGTTGCATTTCTTCTTGACTAATAGTAGGATGATTCAACATTGTACCTTCTCCATTATTTGAGCCTTCTGTTGCTATATTTTCAACATTATCAACATAAGGCTGTGGTATTTCAAGTGAGGTACTTGCAATTGGTAGTTCTTGAGTTTTTTTCATGAAAATGTCTTCAACAAAATAATTTAGATATACAAGCCATTCCACAAAATTGTCATTACTGGAGTTCCTTTCTTCTCCATCATTTGTACATACTTCCATATCATCAACATCCACTTATGGCTCAAATTATTCATCTATGAAAACAACTTTTGGCACTTCAACGATTCTAATACTTCTTCTTGGACAATAAATTTTGATTGATTTCTCAGGGTAGCCAATGAAGTAGCCACTTACAGATTGAGAATCAAATTTTGCTCTTGTTCTTTCTTGTAGATTTTTGCCTCCGCCTTGCATCCACATATATGTAGGTGATTTAAATTAGGTTTATAATCACACCACAATTCGTAAGGTGTTTTTGACATTGCTTTACCAGGAGTTCCAATGCAAATATAATTTGCAGTCTTTAATGTTTTCCCCGTAAAAATTTAGGTAGCCCAGACCTAAGAATCATGGTCCTAACCATATTGATCAAGGTTCTATTTCTCCCTTCTGAAACTCCATTTTTTGTGAAGTGTACGGAGTTGTATATTGTGCTTTTATGCCACAATCTTGTAAATATAAGGCAAATGGACCCTTTTGTTGACCATTTTTTTGTATATTTGCTAAAATATTCACCTCCTCGATCAGATCTGACATTCTTAATGAGGTTTTCAGTTTGTCTTTCATCCCCGGTCTTAAATATTTTGAATGTTTCCAAAGCTTGCGATTTTTCAGAAATTAATTATATGTGACAAAATCTAGAAAAATCATCGATAAAGGTAATGAAACAAGAATTTCCACAAATAGTTTGAATAGGAAAAGGACCACAAATATCTGTATGTATTAATTCTAAAAGGGTTTCACTTTGTTTATTTCCAAATTTCCTAGTCTTAGTCATTTTTCCCTTTAAGCAATCAATACAAGTTTGGAAATCAATGAAATCTAATTCTGGAAGAATTTCTTGTTTGATTAGTATCTTCAGTCTCTCTTTTGAAATGTGACCCAAACGTTTATACCATAAAAATGATGAGACATTTTGATCATATTTTCTTTTTAGACCAGAATTTTTATTTATGGTAAAAAATTCCCTATTAGTTGATAGACTTGATAACTCATGTTGACAATCAACCTTCCAATGTCTATCAACAATGAATGTCTTTCCAATACATTTAGACATGTATGTAAAATACACAATATTATTATTACTACTAAAGTTGAAACATTTGTTCATTGCGCACAAACTACCAGAAATCAAGTTTGTACTTATAATAGGAATATAATATACGTTATCTAGATATAATATGAAATCATTGAAGTTAAGTTTAACAACTCCAACTGCTCGTACAACCTCCTTTTGTCCATTTGTTGCACACACCTTTATCTCTTCCTTACTTGGATTTGATATCTTTAGAAATCCCTTTAATGAATCGACAATATGAATAGGTGAGCCGGTGTCAAACCACCATGAATCATAGTTTTTAAAATGTTTTGACTCGATATTAAAAATTGGTTTTAAAAATATACCTTTTTTTTAGATAACCAAGCTTTGAAACCTTCACAATCCTTCTTGAAAATATCCTTGCTACTTACAGAAGAAACATTTTATCACTTTAGAGGACTTTCTTTTATGTATGTCTGCCATCGCCACCACCCATCCCAGCCGTTCGCTGCTTGAATAGGCAGGAGAAAAGATTAGCAGGGCGACGTTGTTCAAATAGGAGAATAAGAGAAAAGAAACAGGCGGCAGCAGGAGAAAAGAAGCAGAGGAGAAAAGGAAATAAAAGGAGAAAAAGAAAAAAGAGAACAAAATAAAGGAAAATGAGAAAAGGAAATTAAAAATGATAAAAGGAAAAAGAAAAATATGAAATTAGTAGTTTGCCCATAAATTTAATATTTTGACTGAAGTTAACATTTTGACCAGACAGAAGGGCCACGATTAAACAGGTTTGTTAATTGAGTAGCCAAAAGTATTTTAAAAAAGAGATAAGGGGCTAAAAGAGGACGATGGAAGGAGTTCAAGGGCCTCCCAAGTCGTTCGCCCTAGAATTTATAGAAAGTTTGCGGAATAAGGAGGAATCTGTGTGCAAAAAAAAAAGGTGTTGGGCACTTGTAATTGGGGAATTAATAATTCCGGGATATAAGAATATTGCGGGTCAAAAATATGGATCAGGGATATTCACAAGTCGATTTTCCTTTCCATTTTCATGCAATGCGCACGTTCTAACTATCAAATTTGATGTTTCATTTCTAACACTTGATGTTTATAGAGAAATCATGTGTTGGGAAAATGTAATTGAGAAATTAATTATTTCGGAGCATAAGAATACGGGGGGTAAAAAATCTGGAGCATAGATATTCACTAGTCAATTTTTCTTCCCATTTTCATGCAATGCACTTATTCTAACTACCAAATTTGATGTTTCGTTTCTATTACTTTATGTTTTATATAGAATCACCCCTTCCCACTAAAATCATGTGTTTGAAAGTTAATTTTTTATCTTTTAATGTAACTCTGGTTTTTATATTAAAATATTGATAATTTATACATTTTGACATTAGTTAGTAATATTTTATTCTCTTAATCATAAATTTTAAATTAATACTTTCAATTTGATTGATGTCTTTGTTTTTTTGCGTGTCATTTTAAAAATTAATATCGATGTTTCTTTTTTCGAATATCTTTTTTTAAAATTATTGTTATTTGATTTTACTATCCTAATTTGATGGGTATTTTCATATTTTATTTGATACTTAACTATTTTAATGTGTGATTTTATTGTTTTCATTTCATGTTTAATAATTTTTATTTAATGTATTCTTTAATACTTTTATTTGAGGTTTAAGTATTAAAAATTTATTATGGTTATATTTGATGTTTAACTTTTGTATGTGATATTTTAACATTCGATATTTTATTTAAATTATTTTTAATTTAATATGTTAAATAATTAGATTTAACCTTTAGACACAACCCCAAACAAAAATCTTACCCGTTCAATACATGCACGTGTCAACCCCAAATTTGAGCCAATTTTGACCAATTTAAACCCGTTCCAGCCTTCACTAGTGGATGAAGGGGTCATAAAGGGCAATTCTATCGAACCAGAGAATGCACTTTAGAACCGCATTCTTTTGTTCCGCCTTTAATCGATTTTGATCAAAGGCTGTTCAAATAACCGCCTTTAATAGAGTTCAAAATAGGTTCAAAACTCGAACCTATATATAGCCTTCCAAAAAAGCTGCCGAGAATCAATTGGTTTCCAGCAGCGAGGAAAACCCAGATCGATTTGAGAAGAAAATCTAGAACACCAACGAAGATGCAAAAAGAACAACACCAATACAAACGCAAAAAAGAATAGCAATGACGCGCGGCTTTCTTAGGCGTCAGTGTTTATTGTTCCATCTCCGGCGGAGACCTTCGACGACGGCGCGACGGAAGCAATCTCCAGCGAGCGGTATCGAGCAACTGGCAGTGTTAATCGATCTTCACCGTCTCTGGCTTCAAGGAAAATGGAGGATCCAATCGACGGATATTCCCGGTGAATGATGGAGGCTAGCGCACAACAGATTTGCACGGCGGAGGAGACTAACAAAACCGTGGAGGTGAGCTTCATCACCGAGCTTCCCGGTGCGGCGTAGACGTGAGGGTGGACGAAGAAGATGGTGGCGGCGATGAAGGTAGGAGATGGCTGCGGCGATGGAGTGAGGGAGACGACGTGAGGATTGAGGGTTGGTTAGTGGGGATGGCGGCGGTGGAGTTAGGGTGGCAGAGTGAGGGTAGTGGCGGTGGAGAGTTGCATGATGGAGGGTGGGAGAAGGAATAGAGCTTGGCTTAGAGTTTCTGCTAAAGGAAGAGGGATTAGGGGTGTAAACAAATCGAGCCGAGATCGAAAAGTGGTGTGCTCGAGCTCAATTTTTTTTACTATGTTCGTGTTCGTGTTCGAGCTCAATTCTCGTTCGAGTCCAGAAAATGTATCTCGATCTCATCCCCAATTGTTTGTGATATGCTCGAGCTCGGTTCATAACTCGATCATATTCGAGCTCAAACTCAAACGAGATTGGCTCGTTGAGCTCGTTACCTTCGAATGAACCAATACAACCCTTTAATTTATATAAAATTATAAATTTAAAATAATATAGTTATATAGGTACAGACTCGTGAAACTCGACGAGCCTACTGAACAAGAATGATGAAGCTCGACTAATAATTGAGCTAGCTTGAACTCGGCTGGCTTAGAATTTTCTAACAATTTCTTTTATATTGGGCCAAATGACAGCCCATTAAAGACAGCTCTACAATTAGAACAGCTTTTAAATTAAATAGACGACATAGGAAAGCTGCTTCCAGACCTTAGTCAAAGGTGGTTCTAAAAAAAGGAACCGCCTTTAGTCGATCGCCACTAAAGGCGGAACTGCCTTTAATTAATATCGAACCGCCATTAAAATGAAAAAAAATGACCTAGGCACTTCCGAACTCGAAAATCATTTTTGACCTCAATTAAAGGCAGTTCCAATGGAACCGCCTTTAATAAGACATTCTCTACTAGTGCTTCACTAACCTTTCCTCCTTTCTAAAAACCCGACTCGCTGGAGTATGCTTTACTGCCATAACCGCTTATTCCAGTTAAATCGATAGTTATTTCCCAAAATTGAAAGAGTTCAAAGCTGCCTGAGACATTCTTAAAAGGAAAGAGTATAAATTCAGATCGAATGGATGGAGTAGAAAAATGTCAGTAAAAAATAATTATTATAGAATATATTATAAATAATTTTGAACTTTCAATGTTTAATATAATATAAATCAGACTGTAATCCAAATCATAGAGAAAAACAAAGATTACACCCTGAGTGCAGGATCAGTGCAGATTTTGTGGTGTGCGGGATTAGTGCAGATCTTGTTTTGACCTCCACACCAAATGACCGGCAACTCATGCGATACTTTGGGATAAGTATGTATTCACTTGCAGGATATATGAGCATTATCCTCCCACTTTGGAAAGCTCCATACGGATGAATACAGTATATTGGACGTCTCGAACAATGTTGATGGAGCTTCCATTGACTTCATTCGAATGGTTTAGGACAAAAATGCTACCTCCGTCTTCACGAAGAATAACAGACCTTTGGCTTCTGTCCAGCTTGAGGGAAAAGAACTCGTCGAAACTAAAACTCTGGGCAGAAGAGGTGTGGCGGCGGCTAAAGTGCTAATACAATCTCGAGGAGGATCCCTTAAAATTGCAGTTGGAAATAGGACAGAAACAGTGAAATCGAAAATGAGCTGGATAACTCATGTCCATTGTTTTTACCGTATTAATTTCACCATCTCTTTGCATCCATTCTTTTTGTTTTCACATGAATATTTGTTTGCATCTTATGTTTCTGTTTGGCAAAGAGCACCACGGATTTCAAATCATCGATCGTGGCCGAGAGGAAAACAAAGTGCGGGATTAATGCAAAATTTGTGTAGTGCGGGATTAGTGTAGATATTGTTCTCTATGTATTTTGACCTCTATTATTAATTACCATGCCAAATTATGTATTAAGATAGTTTATAAATATTCAACTAACCAACTTCCCTACGTCTCATTACTTTTCGCCACTCTACTTTTTCAAAATCAAATTTTGTAAAGTTTGACCATTAATTTAAGTTAATATGTGCCTGATAAAAATATAATGTGATATATTGTTAGATTCATCTCAACATCTATTTTCTAAATATTAATTTTTATGCGGAATTGTTACATGTAACTAGAGATATTGACAGTCAAATATGACAATTGAAAATCGTGAAAAAGTAAAGTGACCAAAAGTAATGAGACGGAAGGAGTATTTCTTTTATCGAGATTCTCACGGAAAGTGTTTTGTAAACCATATACACGTCTCAATAGCATTAAGATTGGAAAAAAATCCAAATGATATAAAAATTATGCAACTTTTTGCAAGTAGTAATATGCGCTTTAATTATTCTCCGTCTTGTTATTACAATTTGTATCAGTGATATGTTTTTCACAAGAACTCACTATCTACTAACCGGTTCTTATAATTATGTATTGGTGGAATAAGATAGCATTATTCTAATATTATTCAAATTGATCATGATTAAACACATCAGGAATAAATTCAAAAAAGAAAAAGGAAGAACACATAAGAATCAATTAAACAATCAGCACTAGTGCAGGAATTGCCATTAACGGCTTTGTTGCATGACAGTTATAGATTTTTTTTTTTATCGAAAACACCGTTTGTCCTATGTTTTGATCTTGAAAGTTGAGTTTCACTAGTCGGGTAGACGATAGACGACTCTAAAACTATGGTAGACGGCGGTTGGTAAAATAAAGCCATCTAACGTATAGTAAGATCTTCAACCGCCGTTGAAAGTGATCACGATGAATCTGATAATTACTATTTTTCACTTCTGAGTTAATTTCCAAAATCGGAATCATTCACTAAGGTCATGAGTGACCAATCACGACTCCTTTGAGGGTCGACTTTCCAAAATTCGAATTGGACTACTCTGTCCTACACAACAGGAATTTACCAATCTGTTGTGACATCCATTCGGTGGTGCCAAAAGTCAGTAGTTTAAATGACTTTTAACTCAGATTTCTCCTAAATCTAGTTTGGAGTACAGATCAGAATTCAAACAAGTTTTTCCGGAAAAGGGATTGACTGAAACGTTAACTCTTTTCCAAATCCTAGCGGCGCATGGCCCTGACCAAAATCGCTTGAGCACCGATGGATGCGAGGGACTGTTAAACATTGACGGATTTGAGAATTGAACCATCAAATCTCCATTAGGCTGGGCTCGAAAGACCCCAACTGTGGCCACAGAGGGATTTATCTAAATAATGTATTTATTTAGATGTAGACCTTCGACTGCACCATGCACTTGTTGCCCCAGGTGAACAATATCCCTAGCTGCAGAGACGAGTAAACATGTATCATTTATAAGAATGGATCATAGTAATAATATTTAAGTTCTGCTTTATAGGAACTGTTAAATTTATAAGCTTATAGTTTGTTGGTATGCCTTGAATACTGTAATAGCCGCTTCTGCGACCCTGGTCTGGGGGTCCGGGGGGCGGCAGTCGCCCCTGGGATTAAAATTGGGCCGAATTGCGGTTTTTGGCCCAGTTTGTTAGGGTTTAGTTGAGACAGCATATAAAGTGTCTCTCTCTGTAAAC
>JAULKM010001293.1:0-15411 GCA_032355605.1 Rubia tinctorum
TTAATCTCAAGCTCTGCAGTCTTCTTCTGAAGCTCCGCGGTCATTATTTCGATTTTCTTCTTCTGCACATCAGCATCGCCTCCCATATACTGCATCACATTCATGGACCCTTTGAGTTCTTCGATATCCAATTCCAGGTGCTGTTTGGCAGACAAAGCCCGAAACATTTCCAACATCTTCCGATTAAGCTCCTCCTTCTCTCTCTGCAATTTTAGAATGGTAATAATGTAGACAGCATTTCGAGATGCCTGCAGTCTCAACATTTGCTCACTGCAAACCATAAAAGGCTTGTGTTCAAGTTATTTACCAGGTGTCGTTGAGCAAGCCTCAACAGCTCCTGAGCGTCCGACCTCATTTGGCGTTGAGCGTTCCAAACCATTTCGAGTTGAGTGCTGAAGCCACAAATTTTTCAATAAAACTGAATTTTCCCTCAAATATATGAAGTGAAAACCATGAAATACACAATGGACAACCACAGAATATCGGGGGCAGGGAAATGGAGTTGGCACGAAGATAGGAGGAAAATAATTCAGGGAAACAAAAACAAACATTCCCGGTATGCAGCTCATTATTTTCCTACACCATTATAATAACAGACATACTCTTGTCATTAAACTTCATCCTTAGCAGGTCCAAGTTTTCATATCCCGTCTTCAGTTAAGACTCGCATCATCATTTAAAAGCCAGTCTACCTTTGATGTAGGAAATTCTCCTCAATGCTAAAGAGTTACAAATGTCAAACTACTACAGATTTCTCACATACAGATCTATCTTCACGTAAAGTCCGCAACTTTATAACTAATGCCACAGGGGTATGATTAAAAAACCTAAATAATGAAGAATACAGCTTATATGCTAAACAGAACAATCCCTTTTTATCCGACCAAGGATTAACATCCAAAACTCACATTCCAATTGTTAATGTCACAGGCTAACAGCGTACCTCCGATAAGTTTTAATTTACACATTAAAGAATAACAACAGGAAAACTAAAATTATTAATATTTCCTCACTACTCAAGAGTTACAAATGGCAAACCACTACTAACGAATAATTTGTCTCATACAGGTAAATCTACCTGCAAAGCCCAGAACTTGATGACTGATGATGCTACAAGCCAAGAAACCAAAAAAGAAAAAAAGTAGGCAAAATACAACTCAATTTTGTGATTCCATGCTATATTTTTGTACTGATTTCGTATTATTACAAACGGCTCTAAGATGAAGTTCTATATTGTGAGAAAAATCTGCATCAAACCAGTGACACGCGTAATCAAACTAGTACAACTCTTTTACCCTTATGCGAAAAAATTGAGGGTAGATGATATGTTCAATCAATTCACTGATTCACTTCCCAACTTAAAAGCAAAGTAAAAAAAATTCTACGGCTAACTCATCTTCCCCACCTTTAGAAGCTGTGATGAATTTGAGAGGCTCCCATTAAACTTACCCAACACAAATCACACAAAAAGGTTGCAACTTTCCATTGGGTAAAATGAATGGCAACAACAACAGTCTAAACATTTCTACAAAGACTATTTGATAGCCATAGCATTAACGGTAAAAACACAGAACGAATGAGACAGAGAGAAAAAACAAAACAGAGAAGCAGAATTACGAGCAAGTGATTAACCTCAAAGTGCAGGAGGTTGGGGATTGGAGAGGCGCAGGGGTGAAACGATGAGTTTAAATACAATTAGTGGGTGCGTTTGGGACCGTTGATTGAATGGAGTCACCTTTTGAGTGGTGAGGAGATTTCTTTTAATATATAGTCAGGTTCACGTGAGACAACACAATTTATGTGAGACGGACTAGTTATGTGAGACATAATTTTCACCATTCAGATAATCTGATCTAAGAGTCCGTATTTAAAACATCTAAATCTCAATTCTCCTCCCTCCTTCGCCATTGAACGCCTTCATCCGATGTTACATTTCCTCCGCCGCTAACCCCTTCATCTTTTTCATCTCCTCTGCCTTTAATCACATTCTCTAGCAGTAACTGTTACCGCCTTCTTCCGCCGCTAACCCTTTCCTCTCCTCCACCTCCTCCGCCGCTAGTCGCTTTCCAACGCTAACCGCCCTTCAACCTCGAGGTAATTTTTCACTTTTCTAGGGTTTTAAAGGAATTTATTTTTCATTCTGTAGCAAATATAAACAATCCATCTACTAGAGTAATGTTTCCTATTCATCATTTGAAGTATCTTCACCGAGTCAAAGATCCCCGTATCTTTGTTGTGTTCAATGGGTTAATGTTAAACTGAGAATTGGTAGAGTGAATAATAGCTATAATGTTAAGGATTTTGTGAAAATGGTGTTGTACATGCGGCTCTGGTAGGTTTTGTCCCTAGAATTGGTTGTGCTTGGATTGCGCATCAGATGCTCGATGGAATGCCTGAACCAGATGTGGTTGCTTGGAATGCATTGATTTTCTTGCCACTATATACTTCATATGAGGGGTACCATGAGGCTATTTGTTGTGGTACAGGCCACTCTACCACGCTCACAAGTATGGTATTTTAATTCTTGGATGAGTAAAGTCTTTTAAATGCCCATAACTGATAATGCGATGAAGTTTGGGTTATATTTATTCTTTGTTTAGCATTAGGTTCTGCGGTTTATGAATAAAAGGTACAAAAGAATGCATCCAATTATCAGACTAAATTTGAAACAACACTTCCATATATAATGTAAAGCTACAAAGACTTTTATTGTGGTATAAGTGGTAGAATTACAGCTGAGCCCCTTAAGGTAAGCAAATGAACGACAAATATGCTAGCTTTTAGCATGTCTTAGTTGATGATCTATTTAGTTGATTTGCTCTCGTCAATGATATTCTCCAGGGACTTGCGCTCAAAGTGCTTCAAGTATGGGCATATTGGTTTTTGTTCTAAGATGCATATATCATTGAATTTTGAGCGACTTTCCTTCGATCAGGAACTTTTGGCATGGTTTATTTTCGTTTTATATGTTGAGATGCTCCTGAGTTGGAACATAATGCTTGTTTAGATGATTGGGTGGATGATCGGATGATAAGATTGATCAAGATGTTTCATCGGCAATTGGGAAATACGTTGCAAGAGGAGGCTTATGAGCCATCCACTTAGTGAGATGAAATGGCAGTGTAGACACAATGGATTGCTTCTTGTTGGAGGTAGAGAAGTCATGGTTGAAATGATGAACTAGATGGTGCGTATCTGAGGAGCCTCTATCAAGTTAGGTACCATTAATTTGTGATACTTGTAAAAATGATGAACTAGATGTTGAAATTTGGGCTAGTTATTTAAATATCTGAGCAAGCATCCATGCTTAGGCGTCATTTTATTTATATGATTGTACTAGGCAGAGGACTCGTACGAACCAGATTTACATTTTTTCATTTTTTAAAATTTTGTACCCAGTGTGTGTACCTAAGTGGAGATCATTAGCTAAGCATATCGCGGTGTTCACTTCTTTGCCCTCGTGTGTTTTAGGTCCTTCTTGCATTCTGATGAGCATCATGCAATTGCTGCATGACATTTACGTTGTTTTTGTGATTTTGGAGCTTGGTTTACCTTTGCCTCTTAAAAATTTGCTTCCTTAAGACTATTTTGTAATACATCAATTGTTTAAAAACTACAGAGCCATGGCAGTGCTTCATTAAGTCACCCCTAAAGTCACATGATTGCTCTCCAATCGTTCCTCCTGCAGCTTCTGCCCACGTTGGCAATATCAAGAGTTATTTTAAGCAGACTAGGAAATGCAATTTGTGCGAGGTGCAACCAGTTGAGTTACTAATGGATGAATAAGCTCATTTCATATCTCTAGTTCCATTTGTCGCTAGTGTTCCTTTTGGAGTATGAATTGTTCCTAAAAGTCACTACCCCCATTTCCATGGCCTAGACAATGAAAAGGTAATATTGGCCATTCATGTTCTCAAAAGGCTAAACTTAAGAAACGGATAATATTTTAAGCATCAAGATGCGCATTGAACTGTACACGTTTCATACAATGACACATTTTGGTTTGTTAACTTTAAATTTTTGCAAATGCAGGTCGTTGATCTTGGAGGTTTATTGAAACTCATTCTCTTCAAAATTGCATTGTAGTTGAACAACCATTCATTCAACTTCATGATTCATTCGTCAACTCTAGTCCAACCCCTCATGCGAAGTGTACATGCACTGGTTTCTTAAGATAATACCCCAATGCAGCATAGTTGCAGAGTTTGAAATGAAATTCTGCTATGGTTATAAAGGTAGTGGAGACACAACTGCAGTTATCTAGTTAAACTTCACCATCCTAATTACATATTTGGATTTGATTTTATAACTCATTTGAAGTTGGCTAAGTAGAGGAATACCTTTTTCTTCAGTAGCTTCTAGCACTCATCTTTTGCGAGGGGACGGAGAGCAAAGGGTTCTCCATCCAGCATTTCCTTAGGAACAACATTGTGATTTCATTCTCCAAAAAAACATTATGATTTCAACTTGTCAGGAGAATTATGATTTCAACATTGTAATAAACCAGATTACCATCTGAGGGAGAGGAAGTGTAGCAATCAGATCAATGAAGAAAACCTCAATAACTAGTGTAAGAATGTTCTCCAAAAAAGGAAGGCAAATCTTGAAGCACCTGTCAGTAACTCTTTAAGCCCCAACCGGTAGCACCTACAAACTATACTTACAACACCTTCAACAAATAATCAAACTTAAAAAAACAATAATACTATTTTCAAGCACCCACACTTTTAACTTGAAACACCTAAAATCATAACTTGAAGCACCAAGCCTTGTGCTTGATAACATTTAAACAAATAATCAAACTTACACGAAATTATTAAAGCATCATAAATACCATTTTCAAGCACTAAACACCTTTAACTTAAAGCACCTACAAAAAAAGCACCTACACTTTATGCTCAAAGCACTTATAAGAAATAATTAAACTTGCATGAAAATTTTAGAACACGTACTCATTTTCAAACACCCACACCTATAACTTAAAGCACCTAGAAACAAAAGTAGAAGCACCTATGCCTTATGCTTAGTAAAATTTAAACAAATAACCAAAATTGCACAAAATTCTTAAAACACCAAAACTACCATTTCAAGTACCAACACCTTTAACTTAAAGCACCTATAAAAAGAAATAGAAGCACCTACACTCTACGCTCAAAGCACTTATAAGAAATAATTAAACATGCATGAAAATTTTAGAACACTTATTTTCAAGTACTCACACCTTTAACTTAAAATACCAACGAACAAAAGTAGAAGCACCTACGCTCTACGCTAAATATAATTTAAACAAATAATCAACTTGTACGGAATTCTTAAAGCACCAAAATACCATTTTCAAGCACCAACACCTTTAACTTAAAGCACCTACATATAAAAGTAGAAACACCTACACTTTACGCTCAAAGAACTTATAAGAAATAATTAAACTTGCATGAAAATTTTAGAACACTAATTTTGAAGCACCCACACCAATAACTTAAAGCACCTACAAACAAAAGTAGAAACACCTACACTCTACGCTAAATATAAACCATGAGTTAACTTATTTAATGGTTGATATTTTGTCTCACATAAATCTGCCCTTGCTCTAACTAACACTCTTAGGTGTTTCAACTATTAATTTAAAGTGTTTCAAGTGTAACCTGTAGATTCTTGCTTCAAAACTTGGATGTGCTAATGTGGAATAAATATAAGTTTGAGGTGCTTAATAAAAACTCGTAGGTGCTTTAAATACTGCTTATAAGTGCATTTATTATAACTTATATGTGTTACGAACAATTTGGAAAACAATAACATTAAGGTTCTCAAAACTACACAACTCATAGGTGCTTCAACAACTGCTTATGAGTGCTTCAAGTGTACCATGTAGGTGCTTCTTTTATAACTTGGACCTACTACAAAAACAAATTGAAATAAATATAATTTCAAGGTGCTCAAACTATAGCTTGTAGGTGCTTTAACCACACCTTATAAGAGCTTCAAATGTAAACTATAAGTGTTTCCTTTAAAAATAGAACATGCTTTGAATATAATTTGAAATAAATATAAATTCAGGGTGCTTAAATAACATAAATTGTAGGTACTTTAATTATAAATTGTTTCAAGTATAACCTACAATTCCAACAAGCTAATCAATTTAATAAATATAATTTTATAATATTAAAATTCTTTATTTCAAAATATTACCCTTTACTACCATAACGTGATTATAAAATTTCAGAAAACATAAAATAATTTATTTAAAAAATAAAGATAAAATTAAATTGTAATAATTTCTCAAATAAGAAATTATATTCAAAATAATATGTACTCCAGTACTATTCTGAAGAAAGCAAACAAATGAAAGTTTCGGCTTACCATTAATCACAAATTCAATTGCATGATCCGACGTCAGACTGTACATTATCAACCGCTAGATTGGATGGCCCAGATTTAGTCTCACATAAAATCATGGTCTCACATAAATAGGTTGTTTCACGTGAACCCTTCCCTATATATATACATGAATATGTAAAAAAATTACAGTATTTCAGTCTGGATTTTGAGTTTTATGTCTTTGTTATTGATTTGAGCTAAAAATGTTTTGGGTTTTCTTTTTTTATCTCATCACTGGGATCAATATGTTCATGTATTATAGGAAAAGATGCAAGATTAAAGCTCCTTGACACAAGATCTTTGATTATTGTCACTGTCACAATGAATATGCGGCAATATTTAAGAAGAAATGAAGTTCGTGTTTCCTGTTTTGTTAGCTTACTATTATCCATGAATTATTATCTTCTACTTTGGAATTTCAATTTTTGTAATCAAGAAAGAGATTTGATTGGTTGCAGACACATCTATTCTTAGATTCTCTACGCTGGTAAGTATTCAATGGTTTTTCTTTTTGCTTCGATATTTTGAGCATGTTAAGGAATATCCATGAACTTGATGGATTTGATGTTAAACAAGTACTCCCTTCGTTACATTCTAAATTGCTTATTTAATTTTTGAATGTCAAATTTTATAAACTTTAGCTTTAAATATAAATTAATATATAAATAATAAATATATCGTGTAAGATATATATTTGTCTTGATATATCTTTTCTAAATATCAATTTTTTATGCGACATTATTATAATTATCTAGATATATTTACGGTCAAACACACTTATTGAAAATCGTAAAAAAGTAAATAAGCAATTTAAAGTGGGACGGAGGGAGTATATTAGATCTTCCCGAAATCATTCGTTTATGCAAATTGTTCATTTTGGGTGCTACTTATTTCCTCTCTGATATTCGTAAATATTTTTTTGTCCTCTTGGTCAATTCAGGTTATATGTTGAGTTTTCAACATGGTGCAGCCTGTACGTGTTTCTAGAATGATAATCCTCCTCCATGCCCTTATTTTAGTGTTCAAAATTTTCAAATTTGTGGTTACTTTTCCCTTTTCTAGTATTAGATCGAATTTACATTATTTTTTAAAAAAATTGAAGTACTAGTATGTTTTCTGGGTATCGTGTAGTACAAAAAAGGTATTCCAACCATATTCGGAAAAATGAAAAGTGAGGCTACAGATAAGGAGAAAAAGCATAACACAAAGACAAGGACAAAGACAGGGATAAAGACAGGGATAAAGAACACAAAAGACATAAACATTGATATAAAGATCAAAGTAAAGATAAACACAAGGAAAAGAAGAAGGATAAAAGTGGTTATCATGACTCTGGTGCTGAACATTCAAAGAAACATCATGAAACGGAGATGACTTTGTACTTAAACTTGATGCTTCTTTGTTTTTAAGATTGTTCTGTATACTCTTGAGTTTGTACATTATTATAAATAACTCCGTCTCAATGGTGTGTGGTTCATGTTTGTGACCTTATGAGAAATAATTCAAGCCACGGTTAACCTTACAAGATTAAAAACATTTTGACATGTATGCCAATTTAAGAAAGAAGTAAAGCTAGGGTTGATCTAAAAGACTAAAAGGTCAAACATTTTTATAGGTATGTAAATTTCAAAAAGAAGTCAAGCCCCGGTTGACCTAGCAAGACTAAAGGTTGAATCTTTTGGCATGTATATTAATTTACGAATGAATTCAAGCCATGGTTGACCTAACAAGACTAAAGGTCGAACATTTTGGCATGTATATTATCTATGAAAAAAGTCATGCCATAGTTGACCTAACAAGACAAAATATCGAACCTTTTGATATGTATGTCAATTTATGAAAGAAGTTAAGCCACGGCTGACCTAACAAGACTAAAGGTCAAACTTTTTGGTATGTATTTCATTTTAAGTAATAAGTCAAGCCCCAGTTGACATAAGAAGATTAAAGGCCAAATGTTTTGGAATGCATCTCAATTTACAAAAGAAGTGAAGTCTCTGTCAACCTAACAAGACTAAAAGTTCAAACCTATTGGTATGTATGTCAATTTACAAAAGAAGTCACGCAATGGTAGATCTAACAAGACTAAAGGTTGAACCTTTTAGCATGTATACTTTATAAAAGAAATAGTCAAGCTACGGTTGACCAAATAAAACTAAAGCTCGAACCTTTTACTAGCTATTTTAGGTTAGGAAAGAATTCAAACCATATGATTTGACACGAGTAAAAGTCAAACCTTTGGGCATGCATGTCAATATCAGGAAGAAGTCAATACACGGTTGACCTAACAAGACTAAAGGTTGAACTATTGGGCATATATGCTAATGTACGGAAGATGTCAAGCCACAGTTACGCTAACAAGACTATAGGTTGGAAATTTTAACATTTATTTCAATTTATGAAGAAGTCAAGCCAGAGTTTTCTAAACATATATAAAGGCCAAAACCTTTGGTATGTATGTCAATTTATGAAAGAAGTCATGTCACGATTGACCTAGCAAGAGTAAATGTTAAACCTTTAGGTATGTATGTTAATTTATGGAAGAATTCAAGCACTGGTTAACAAGGTTAAAGGTCGAAACTTTGGGCATGTATGTCAATTTACGAATGAATCTAAGCCACAGTTGAACTAACAATACTGAAGGGAAAACATTTTGTTATGTATGTAAATTTACGAAAGAAGCCAATGCTTGGTTGACCTAACAAGGCTAAAGGTCGAACCTTCTGGTATGTAGGTCAATTTATGAAAGAATTCAAGCTACGGTAAACCTGATAAGACTAAAGGTCGAACCCTATTGTATTTATGTCAATTTATAAAAGAAGTAAAGCCCCAGTTGACCTACCAAGACTAAAATGTCAAACCTTTTGGTATGTTTGTCAATTTATGAAAGAAGTCAAGCTCTGGTTGACCTAACAAGACTAAAGGTCGAATCTTTTAGCATGCATGTGAATTTACAAAAATATTCAAGCCACGGTTGACCTAACAAGACTAAAGGTTGAACCTTTTGGCATGTATATCAATTTACAAAAAAAAGTCAAGCCACAGTTGCCCAAAAAGACTAAAGATAAAACCTTTTTGTATGCATGTCGATTTACGAAAGAAGTCATTCCCAGGTTCACCTAAAAAGACTAAAGGTCAAACATTTTTGTATGTATGTCCTTTTAAGAAATAAGTGAAACCACGGTTGAGCTAACAAGAATAAAGATCGAATGTTTTGGAATGTAAGTCAATTTACGAAAGAAGTCCAGCCTTGGTCAACCTAACAAGACTAAAATGTCAAACCTTTTGGTGAACTTTTTTACACGTGTGTCAATTTACTAATGAAGTCAAGCCAATATTTACCAAAAATGAGTAAAGGTCAAATTTTATTGTTTGTATGTCAATTTACAAAAAAAAAGTCATGTCATTGTTAACCCAACACGAGTAAAGGTTAAACCTTTTGGCATGTATATTAATTTAGAAAATAATTCAAGCATCAGTTGACCTAATAAGACTAAAGGTTGAATTTTTAAGTATGTCTGTTAATTTACGAATGAAGCCAAGTCACAGTTGAACTTAAAATACTAAAGGTAAAATATTTTCTCATGTACGACAATATATGAAAGAAGTCAATGCTTAGTTGACCTAAGAAGACTAAAGGTCAAAGTTTTTGGTATGTATTTCAATTTACTAAAGAATTCAAGTCACAGTTAACCTTACAGGACTAAAGGTAAAATATTTTGGCATGTATGTCAATTTACGAAATAAGTTAAGGTACGGTTAAACTCACAAGACTAATAAGTCAAACCTTTTTGTATTTATGTCAACTTTTGAAATAAGTCAATCCTTAGTTGACCTAACAAGACTAAAGGGCGAGTCTTTATGCATGTATGTCAATTTACGAAATAATTCAAGACAAGGTTGACCTAACAAGACAATATGTCAAACCTTTGTGTATGTTTGTCAATTTACGAAAGAAGTCAAGCCTCAAGTAACCTAACAAGACTTAAGTTTGATCCTTTTGGTATCTATGTAAATTTAAAAATAAGCTAAACGATGGTTGATAAAACATCAAATGCATGTATTTTCCGAATCATTTAACAACTCTTTTACTGTTTTATTTTTAGTATATTTCTAGTTTTAGATAGGTTTACATCATAAGGGGTTTAGATACCCGCTATAAATTTTCATATCTAAATCCTTTATTTTGTAGCATATTTTGGGTCTAATGGATTTTTTCCCTTACAAGCATCGATATCCTTTTTGTGGACTTCAATTGTAGATCGCTCAAAAGTACTTCAGATAGCTTAGAGAAGGTCATTCGTAAGGATTGTAGAAGAATGAAGGCCACGAGTCTAAACGTGGTAGTAGATGGATGCGGAGAAGAAAAGGGTAAAGTTTGAAAAAGTCAAGAATAACACGAGCTGTGTAACATAGCACGACCCATAACATTGGTCATGCTAGAGGCACAAAGCCAAGGACATGAGTCATGGAAACCAGCACGGTCCATGCTCATGAGTTAAAGTAAACACAATGCCAGACGATGAGTCATGCAACTTGGCACGACCCGTGCCATCAAAATACGCTTGGAAGAATCCCTAGATGGTAGGCCTTGCAATTGAGCATGGCTCGGGCACTCAAAAGCAAAGGAATGAGCTCCAGTTGACGGGTCGTGCAACTTGGCACAACATGTGCCATCGGTATGGGCAAGGAACGCCCTCCAGCCCATGCTCCATGCTCTATTGCCCTGGTCGTGTTGGGCAACACGTGCATTATGGCATGAGTCGTGACAACATAGCTACTTAGGTTCACTCTATTTTTGGGCCATTTAAGGCCTAATCTACCTACTCTATATACTAGCTTTAGTCTTCTAGGGTTTAAGTTTTTGACATTATTCATTTTTATTCTAGTATGTAGGAAGAAAAGGGGGCTCTCTCCACTCCTCATTTATTTCTCCTATTCTTGCCATATAGCATTGAATCCAATTATTTTTTGGGTTTAATGTTTATATAGTAGTTATTAACTTGAGTTATTGTTTGTATTCATGACATGATTTTTTATTTTGTGAGATTCTAGATTACCCCGTTTCTATGTCCTATGAATATTTGCATATGATTTGTATTTTACAGTCACGTATGATTTATGCCATGACATTATTTACGATGCATCTATAATTCTATGCACATTATAATATCGTGCTAGGTGAATATTCTATCTTGGGAATTTTATATTAGGCCATTGTAGTCTTGAGAGTACCGGGGAGATGAGGGCATTCATGTTATCTTGAGAGTACCAGGGCGATTGTTAGAGTGCTCGTGACATATTAGATTCAATCCCGTACTTAACAGTGTTACCTAAAAGGCTTGAGTTTCTTTAAAGAAGCTTGTTAGCCTCAGAATTGAGGTTACAGGGATGAAAGCAAAGTTGGAAGGATCAGAGCACATCCCTAATTACGGAGGTTGCAAGATGATTTTAAGGGAGTGGAAGTGGAACCTTTTTCTTACGAACATTGGGAATTCCCTACCATCTCCTCACATAGGCATGAGATTAAGTTTATGTGTCTAAATATGATATAATCTAGAATCAAAGTCATTTAATTAGCCATGTTACGTAAATTCCCCCCAATACTGGTTAATTCATATATTACTTCATTTTAGTTATGTGCACGTAGTTGTTAGTACAACCCCCCTATCTTGTTTAGTAATAGCTTTTCCTTGAAAACGAAAGAGGTGACGCCAGAGATTGGGACGTGTAAGGCTAACTCTTAAATACTAGTGTTTTTGTGGATGAATCAAGACTTACCACTAGCTACCTTTTAGTAGTTAAAGTAAGTGCGGGAGTGAGTTATAAATCTTTATATTTGATTGTCTTGCACTTCGTGAGTTAATTTTTCCCGAGATAATGACCCCACGAGGTGTAGGTCAAAGGTTAACCCAACAAGGCTATAGGTCAGGTGTTTTACCATGTATGTCAAATACGAAAAGGTCGAGCCACAGTTGACCTAACAAGACTAAAGGTCGAATTTTTTGATATGTATGACAATTTACGAAATAAGTCAATCCACAGTTGATCTAACAATAAAGGTCAAAACTTTTGGAATGTTTGTCAATTTTCGTAAACAACCAAGCCATGGTTGACCTAACTATATTAGAGGTCTAACCATTAATCATGTATTTCAATTTACGAAAGAAATCAAGCACATCTGACCTGAAAATTCAAAAGGCGATACCGTTTGCTATGCATGTCAATTTATAAAATAAGTCAAATCACAATTGACATAACAAGACTAAAAGGTAGAACGTTTAGGCATGTATGTCAATTTACGAAAGAACTAAAGCCATAGTTGACCTAACAAGACTAAAGGTCAAACATTTTGTTATCTATGTCAATTTATGAAAGAAGTCAAGAAACAATTGACCTAACAAGACTAAAGATCAAACCTATAAGCATGTGTGTCAATTTATGAAAGAATTCAAGCCATAGTTTGCGTAGCAAGACTAAAGGTCGAACCTTTTTTGTATTTCATTTCAATTTACAACAGAAGTCAATCCACGGTTGATCTAACTAAGATAAAGGTCAAACCTTTTGGTATTTATGTTAATTTACAAAAAAACTTAAGACATGACTGACCTAACAAGGATAAAAGGTTAAGGCCTTTGGTATGTATGTCAATTTGCGAAAGAAATCAAGCCACAGTTGACCTAAAGAGACTAAAGGTCAAACTAGTTTGCATGTATGTCTATGTATGAAATAAGTTAAACCACGGTTGACCCAACAAAACTAAAAGTCAAACCCATGGGCATATATGTCAATTTACGAAAGAAGTTAAGGCACGATTAACGAACATGACTAAAGGTCGAACTGTTGTAGTGTATTTTAGTCGCAGACTTCCTATTTCTAAGATAAATTATGTTTTGTGTTAAATTGTACAAACATGATAGAGAGAATTATCAAATGATTTTCAACGTATACAAGAATTGAAGTTGATTATCATTCAACTATATGTGGACTTCCAATGTACTAAGGGAGATTGGCTTCCAATAATAGAGAGACATTATACTTAAGCTTAGTAATATGTATTATAATTTTTAAATAGGTTACTTTTTTATTAAAAAAATTGGGTCATATGTTATTACAGTGGTTGCTCTGTTAAAGACTTAGATTTAGCTTAAAATGAACATGAATTAAATATTTTGTAACGTTCGACCAATAATTGTGTCATCTATGATTAAATAAATGTTCTATTCGACAATAGATTAAAATTAAATTCTAGATAATAGACATCTCGCATGAACATGACGGACGTCGAATATGTCGACCTTGATCATTCACGCAGTCAACTTCGGTTGAATTGATACTATGCCAACGTCAATGAATGATAGAAACAGCATTTCCATGGTGGTCAATTTGACTGACACTAGGAATCTATCAATGCAATGTCGGATATGCCTTTAGTAAGCACGACATCGCTTGATAGCGTTGGTTACGCAGTAAACATGACATCGATTGATACCGTATCCATCAGTCATAAATCATCTTGAACGACGTTGATCATGGTGTTGCTAAAATCCTTTTAACCTCGGCTAAAAGGAAGTCATAAAAAATGAAGTAAAAAAATTACTTTTTACCTCAGCTATGAACCGCGGTAAAAAGTATAATTTTTACTGCCCGACTATTTACCTCAGTTATTTTCAGGAAAAAACTAAGGTAAAAATCCATCCATAATCGAGGTACAAGGTGTTGTTTCTTGTAGTGCAAAAAGCTTAAAATTAAGTTTCAATCAACTATGAAAACTCAAGGGGTCATGTGCATACCGACTCACTATCCAACAAACGTAGAGAAGCAAATAGCGATGACAAAATTCATGAACCACCTTATAAAATATTATCCATATCCAAAACTATGTCAAACCAAAATAAGATCACATGATTACTTACATGAAGACAATGAACACCTTAAAATTAAGCGTGATTCTCATCAACTACTTGTTATTTGCCTACTACTTCTGTCCCGCTATTTGTGTCCTACCTGCCATATTTGACATCCCTTTATTCCTTTTTTGAAAAAAATTGAATGTGAAAAAAAATAAATATTTTATTGTTCACAAACTATTTTATGTTACTTCAAAATTTTCTTTAAAATGATATTTTTTTTGTTGTAAGACAGTTATAGAGTGACGGGGGAGTAGTCAATTTTTGAGTAGTCAAGACATTGCCTAACAAGAAATAGTCAATATCAACAATTTAAGCATGAACAGTTGTTTAAATATTAAGTTTATCTTCCCTATGAAGAGAAAAATATTCATGCAAGACAACATTATCAATGGTAAAAAAAGAAAATATGGTGAAGAAGGTAAATCAGCATGAATTTTAACACACACACTGTATATATTTTACTTGATCTGCTTTGTTCATTTATCATTGTATGTTCATTGCTTCAACATCTAGTAATTTTTGTAAAATAAAATGAGTTTCAATTGCTCATTCGCATTGATTAGTTTTACTCAACATTTTGCAAAAAGTGTTCCTTGGCCTTCTAATTCTACTTCTTGTTTGAGGTTGTCAATATGATTACATATAACTTTTAGACTTGAGTCCCTCAATTATTTTTAATTAAATGAGCTAGTTGTGTGAATTTTGGGAAATGTGTCAATCAACTATCCCAATTTTTTTTAATTATATCTCACAGGTCTTTTCTCTTATAATTCAAGATTTTCGTTGTGACCCAGAGTTTTTCCAGGCAAATATATTATGCAATATTGGATTATCGTTTGATAGGCTTTTTCAAGTGGCCAATAAACTACGAAAGAAATTGTTGATCTATGAAAGTTTTAGAAATACATAAACAACATTCTCAAAGTATACTTCTCCAATTAAATGATTATGAAAATACCAATACAATACCTCTAGATGAAGGATTATGAATACACAAATTCAAAACTTTACCACAGTTGGAGACATGCATGTATCCCATTGATGAAACATCAAATGCATGTATTTTTCGAAGCATTTAACATATCTTTTGTTATTTTTTTGTTGGAAGATTGCTAGATTTAGGTAG
>JAULKM010001304.1:0-15409 GCA_032355605.1 Rubia tinctorum
CACCCCCATTTTATTTTCCAAATCCGTAACGGAATATTTATCATCGATCGGGCACAAGAACATATCCGTAATCCTTTCCGATTTCTCTTCCTTACTTCTATGTAATTAACTTTAAGTTACTCTAGAACATCTATTAGCGCTTTTCCAAAATTCACCAAAAAATTATATAATTTAATATTTTTATATCTAGAAAAGAATAACAAAAATCATGTAGTTTGGAACAATGGATAATGGGAAAACACAATTTTGGGCCACAATGTAATTTTTCAAAATTGTGTACAAGCAATCAATGTTGACTTTCGAGACCCTTTCGTTCACCATACATGCCCAAATTGAAATTTTGCAATCGTATATTATTGAATTGCATTTTAGTGTTGCCAATTTCGTGATTCGACAACTCCAACTTTCTTGAAGGGGCCTAAATGCAAAAGGTAAAAACTTTACTCGTACCTCCAAATTGAAATCCGCTCAAATGTGATGCTACCTTGTACACCCCTATTATTTTTTCCAAGTCCAGAACATAGTATTTATCAATAATCATGCACAAGAACATATTTGTAAATATTTTCCGATTTCTTTTTCTTACTTCCAAGTAACTAATTCTAAGTTATTTTATAACATGTACTAGCGCTTTCCAACATTTCATTAGAAAATTCATCTATTTTCGGAGTATTAAAAATTCAACGGATGGAGTATTAAAAATTTATAATCTAATGAAAATCTCATTTCACACCGGAATAAACACATTAATTAGTTAAAAGGTCACACATTTCTAAACTTCTAACTATATATATTTCCCGCAAACTCAAAAGCCCTTCACACTGCCCTGCCCCTTCACCTTCACCAAAACCGGCCGAAAAACACAGAGAAAAAAGGGTGCAAAATGGGGGTCAAGAACACAGAATTTGCACTGTTTTTCTTCGTTCTTGTTTTCGGTTCATTGATTTACGGCTCAACCGGAGCTGTTTACACGGTCGGAGGTTCGGCTGGATGGACCACGATTGGGAGTGTTGATTACAAGCAATGGGCTGCAACCAAATCGTTTCAACTTGGAGATGTCATTTGTAAGATTTCTGCCATGTTTTTGTTTGTTATCTTGATATGTTTTTGAATGTTTGAAATGCGTTGAAAAGATGATGGTTGGTTCATTTGATTTGGCCAATTGGGATTCTTGAAAGTTTGGGCTGTTTGGGGTTGAGAACAGGGGTGGAGGTAGAAAATATATATGGTAGGTGTTAGAGTAAATCATGTTTCTGATTAGATTTGATTGATTTGATTAGACTTGATTGATTCTAGATAGACATGCTGACTAGGCTAGAGTTCTACTAGCACTAGTTTACTTCATTTGTACTCTCTATTTATTTCAGTCTGTAATACAGACTTCAGTATGGGAAATCATTTTATCAAGAAGGAAGGTGTTTATGAAGTTACTGCCGGAGGAAGGGAAATTTGAAAGGAGCATGCTTGCTGTTGCGCCAGTTTGGATTTGGCTCGTTGATCTTCCAGTTTCTTGTTGGCATCCTACAGCTCTAGGGAAGATATCGTTTACATTGGGAGATCTTATTTGTAAGGATAATCACACTTGTGATAGAAAAGGAAATTTGGCTCGAGTTCTAGTGGAGATGGACACCTCAACAATATACAAGACAGGCTACAATTACTAGGGTCAATGGCACACTCCATGAGCAGGAAATAAGAGTGGAGAATTGGTCTAGATATTTTGAAACCTGTAATGATATAGGACACTACACGTCCGACTGCGACGAATGGAAACAGTGGCTGAAAAATAAAAAGATGGAGAGGTCCGAGAATCAGGAAAATGGTGTTGCAAGTGATGAAACAAAGGTGCTAGACATGCTAGAGAAAATATGGCAGTAAAGGGTAAAAATGGAGCTGCACTTGAGGGATTAAATGACGCTGATCATGATGGTGAAAATAGGATAGCAAGAGGAAAAAATGGAGGAGCCACTATAATCCCTCCAGCGGCTGAAGTTGAAGGCAAAGGGAAATGGAGGATTTGTTTAAGAAGGCGGCAGAACTAAAGGATGGGTGGAAGAAAGTTGAAGGAAAGAAATCAGCGTGGCATGGTCTGCAACATCAATACACTAATATGAATGGATATGAGATCTTAGAACCTGAAGACAATGGAGGAAGAAAAAGATGATTATGTTGATGAGAGCAAAAGCAAAACATCAACGTTGAAGGGCTCTATAGATCATCCGGATGAAGATTACGAAGGGGATGAAATAATGGAAGAAATGGAATATGAAGAGGAGGAATTCTCGGATGGTGAAAGCATGGAGGTACCGCTGCATGTTAATAAACAAAAGCCGCAGAAGAGCTCAAAGAATTCCAAGATAATTTCTGCCGAACAGAGTCTATCTCAGAGCCCTTTGCGAGGCCTTATTCAGATTAACATGCTGCAGACTTGGGGTGCTGGCCAGCGACAAATAGCAGCAGAAAATGATCCCCGCATCACAAAAAAATCAACCAAGCAGCCCACTCGAAGAGTAGTTTATGGTGAGAAAGATAACCCGGTAAAGGGTATGGGGAAAATTCCACAGGAATACAAGAAAGTCGAGGTAAATATGGGATCACAAGGGAAGAGGGCAGCAGCGACCTCAACTTCAACAAAGCATGTAATGGTGAGGAAAAAAGTTCAGAGTAAAGGCGTCGGTGATTGGCCTAAACTCACCTAGGTGGAACAATGACGATCGCTTGTTGGAACATAAGGGGAGGCCTCTGGAGCTCTCCGAAAATGAGACAAGTCAAGTGGATTATCTCTGGACACAAGGTTGGTTTGTTTGCGATTTTGGAAACAAAAATAAATGTAGATAAGTTTGATTTTTTCATGCGTAAGATGAAGGGATGAGAGCAAGTAAATAATTTTCATGTGTTTTCAAACGCTAGGATTTTAGTCATTTGGTATCCTAAGCTTTTTGGGGTTCAAGCAATTGACATATTAGAACAATGTATACATTCACATGTGCACTGTTTATCTACAAGCATACAGTTTCTCTGTACGATTGTGTATGGTATGAGAGAGTTGCAGGACCGAAGAAGGTTATGGCCGGAGGTAATTAGCTAATGGCAACGATTGAAGCAGCTGTGGTTGGTTATGGGTAATTTTTAACAATACTCTTAGTATCTCAGAGAGGAGTGGAGCTCGGCATCCGCAGCCCAGCACTTCATTCAGGAGTTTTAGGAGGTATATAGATTGTGCTCTTTATCGAATGCTCAATATCAAGGATCATTTTTCACTTAGAGCAGTAGCATGTATAAGGCTAAAATAGATAAAGAATTAATCAATGACTTTTGGGGGCAGAATGCATGTTGTACTATTTTTATGGGCCTGATGCCATTTCAAATCGTAGCCGAGTGGTAGTCTATTTACAGGGGGGAGAAAGGAGATTTAGAAGACCGTTAAGAATTCAGAATATATGGTTAAATCATCCACAATGTACAGATACAGTTCTTGGAGCCTGGGAATTCTTGTGTGTGGGGTGCAAGCAATATCAATTGGTTCAGAAGATGAAGATATTAAAGTTTCCACTGAAAATACTGGAGATAAATGACATGGGCCATATTTCTGAGAAAGCTGAAAGAGCAAATAAAGAATTTAGTGTTGCAATGGCAAATCTAGATTTTGCACATGGGACTGAGGTGGAGCAGCATACCGTAATGGAGCTAAAGAAGAAGGCAATTTTCTTCCATAATGCTAAAATAAATCATTTAATATTTACAGACGGGGACTTCTTACTTTCATGGTCAACATAGGGTGCAGAAGGGAGGATCAATGCCTGTTATTAAGGACACAAATGACAGAGTTGTAAGTGCATGGAGGAGAAAGGAAGTCTATTTGTTGAGTTCTATAAAATCTGTTTGGTACAGCAAGAGACCGGATGGTAGTTGATCCAAGATTAATGGAAAATGGGCCAAGAGTTGATGCAAAAAAAAGCTGCTTATCTGAGGAAATCAAATTTGCATTATTTTCTATGAAGGATGACAAGCTGCCAGGTCCAAATGGGTACACTGCATCGTTCTTTAAAACGCAATGGGCGACAGTAGGCGAACTATTCACGGAAGCGACTACGGAAGTTTTTGAAGGAAATGAGCTATTGTGAAAGGTGAACCACACTTCCATTTCTTTGATTCCCAAGAAAGAAAATAATTTGAGGGTTGGAGATTTCAGGCCGATTGCCTATTGTGATGTCTTCTACAAGACAATTGCAAAGATAATTGCGACGAGAATTTCGACGGTTTTGCCAAGAATTATAGACCCAGCTCAGGCAGCATTCCTAGAAGGGAGACTTATCTCGGATAACATTATGCTTTCTCATGAAATAATTAGAGGATGTGTTAGGAGATCGAGCTAGAGAAGAGTGAGCATTTTGTTTGACATAACAAAGGCGTTTGACACGGTTTCCTGGGAATTCTTAGAGGAAGCCTTAATGAGGCTGAAATTTCCAGACATAATGATTAAATTGATTGTGCTTTGTGTTACAACACCATTTTTTCAATTGTAGTAAATTGGGAATTACATGAAAAATTTGATTATAAGTGTGGCTTAAGACAAGGGGATCCAATGTCACCGCTTCTGTTTGTTATCTGTGTTGAGTATCTATCCAAGATTCTGAAGGAGAGTACGAAATCTAGATTCTTTGGCCATCATCCTAGGTGCGCTGATATGAAGATCACCCATCTAGCTTTTGCTGATGATTTGATTTTGTTCTCGAAAGGGGATAAGATTCAATAAATATACTTATGCAGTGCCTGAATGAGTTTGAAAATACCTCGGGTCTAGCAATAAACCCATAGAAGTCAATGATGTTTTTCGTAGGCGTGTTGGATAACTTTACTTTTACAGGTATTCCATGGGGGGAGCTACCGGTAAGATATCTGGGTATACCATTGGATGTGAACCGCCTCAAATTTTCTTAATTTGGGGACTTGATTGGAAAGGTGAGCAAGGTTATCTCTTCATGGAAGGGGCATACATTGTGTTATGCTAGGAGATTGGATCTCCTGAAGTCTGTTACTCAGGGTGCAATTTGATACTTGATTCAGCACTTTTCGATATAAGGTGCTGCAACGAGGACACTTCAGAGGCTTTGTAGGGAGTTTCTGTGGGCAGGGCCAAAGAAAAATAAGGTTGGGTGGCAAAAGGTTTGCTCACCGAAATCTAATGGGGGTCTTGGGTTAAGGGATTTTGGGGGTATGGAATAAAGCCTCTCTTGTTAGGCAGTTATGGGATTTCCATCAGAATAAGGAGATACTTTGGGTTAAATGAGTTCCTTCGTTCTACTTGAAGGGGAGAATATATGGGATTATCAACCATTGAAATATGGTACCTTTCCTCACATGAAGCAACTATGTAGAATTAGGAATTTTTTGATAAATAAGGTTGCAGTGTGGAGAAAGAGCACTCTTGTAACTATTATGCAGCTATGGAATGGAGGTAATGGTAAGGGATTCATGAGTTGTGCGTATAATGCCATCCATAGAGCTACTTGTTCAGGAGTGTATGAGGATGTAGCCTCTGAGGAAGGGAAGACATATGCTGCTATTTGGAAGGGACACATTCCACCGAAGCATTCTTTTATCGCTTGGTTAGCTTTGTATGGAAGGCTTGGGACATTGGATAGGATAACCACGAATGAGGATATGGATAGCACTTGTAAACTTTGCAATCAACAAGAGGAGACCAGTCATCATCTTTTCTTCTGTTGCACATTTACTAAACATATTTGGGATTAAGTGCGTCAATGGTTTCAGGTTAGGCGTTTCCCAATTACAATACGGAGTGCTATAAAGTGAGTCATGAGGCAATTTAAAGACTCAACTTCAAGGAGAAAGGCTGGAATGTTGGCAGTAATGGCTACAATCTATCACATTTGGATTGAAAGGAAAAAGGTGGTTAGAGAAGGGAAAAGAAAAGACCAAGGTAGAGTCCTAACCTTTATTTTTTGTGATGTATATGTTGGGGGGGCGTGTGAAAATATGCTCCAACATTTACACGCAGGGGGGTGCAAATCCAACCGAATTGGGCTTGGATTCAGAACTGACTTGTGTATGTGCGCGACCTGCGTACAAAAATGCTGCACGAGTGCGCGAGGCCCGTTTTGCACCCGAAGAGCATTTTTCCTTTCATTCTGGATGTCCAAACGCATGGACTGTTCTAGAAGGCCCAAACCGTGTGATGCAGTTTACCAGTTTCAGTTGTGTTAAAGTTCTTTTCGGATAGAATTTTTTTCCAGCTATCATTCTGATGTGGATACAGTTTTGAGATAATTTCGAGCCAATCATAATAATTGGAGATAATGACGATATCTCTGATTAGAAGATAATCAGATAATCACGTTTCTGATATTAGGGCTAGGTTTTTACCTCTATAAATAGGGCGTCTAGGATCCTAGAAATACTGCACCACTCGAGTACTCCTTCTTTGTCTCTCGAGTTCCTCTTATCTTTTATGTCCTGATTTCACATTGTCCTTTTGTCGGACTGGTGATAGTGCTTGCAAGCCTAGCGTGAATCCGAGGTAACTCTTACGTGTTTAAGGTGTTGTCTTCGGTGGTTTTATCCTGGGGAACGATGCCCATACGGGCTAATTCGTTTCAAGGGCAGTGAACGTTGTTCGCGACTCCACCTTTATGTGATTGCATGTAATCCTATTACTGTCTATGTAAATCGCATGACTTTATACTTTCAATTAATTCGTATTCATTTTTTGCATGACACTGTAATGCATGATCAATTAATAGAGTTATTCTTTTGATGTATACTTGTGACAATTTTATTTTAGAGATTTAATTAAATTGTTTTATCTCCAATATAATTTACAACAGACACATAGATTAATGCATCACCAAACATTGATCAGATTACCAAAATGAAAAGGTGGCACGTCGATTAAATGGAGTGCAGCTTCAAAGTCAAACAAGCACACCCGAAATTTAATCAAGGCAGAAGCGCAAACGAATAAGCACGCAACCAGGACAGAATTCCACCTATTTACTTTTCTCAAGTAAAACTTGATATACTTTGATCATAAATATAAATTAATATATTTATAATAAAAATATCATATGACATATTGTTAGATTCACTTTAACATCTATTTTCTAAATATCAAATTTTTATACGAAATTGTTACATATACCTAAAAATATTAACGGTCAAACATGATTATTAAATACCGTGAAAAAATAAATAAATCAAAACTGTTGGGACGGAAGGAGTTCTAGTTTCCACTCGAACACAGTAACATACGGAAACAAAATACACTTTTCACTAGAACACAGTAACAGACAGAAACACAACACACTATTTCTGATACCACTTGTTAGGAAGTTAATCCCCACAGAATCAAGATAACAAAAGAAAGTAGGAAAACAAAACACAAATTTTAATGTGATTCACCAATTTGGCTACATCCACGAACATACACAAATTTTATTACTAGAAGGGTTTACAGAATACAAACTAAAAAATAGTGAAGTTTAGACCAAAATAGATGTCTAACAACTCACAGCTATTACAAAAGTTAATTCTCCATTTTTATAGAGGTTGTTTGGTATGCAGTCAGTTATATGGTAAATACAAATTTCTATGATTTTGGATTTGGTTGAGTTGTTTGGTTGGCAGAAAATATGAAAAATTAGGTAATTTACAATTGCGGAGTAAGCTAAAGTTCCCACACAACGTGGGAAGTTTCTTACCGAGAACCCTCTCAGTCAGTCACGATTCCTTCATTATTTTACTGTATTTTCATATTTTTCCCCGGTTCTGATCCTCTATGCCACTTTTTCTAGGCTATTTTTCTACACCACTTTTGCATCACAACTATACCGACGTCATTTTATGTCCTTGTAAATCATATTTTACTTTTTTTTTACTTTTATTTACGTAGTTTTGTAAGACAATTCGATTATTTTATTCCGATATTTATCTATTCCTTTGTTTTATATCAATATTTATCAATCTAATAACGAAAATTCATAATATTAAAACTAATTTAATATGATAAAATATAAATTATTTTTGAGAAATTCTCAGGAAATGCAGCATTTCCATAAGTGTATGGACAGTCCACAGTAGTTTTTGCCTTAAATTATATATATTTTTAATAAAATTTAAATATTGTATTTTAAAAGTTAAAACATGTAATAATATGTATTTGAATGTGAAAATATAAAATTTATATTATAATTTTGTTAAAATTTCTTGTTTAATATGTAATTTAACAAATACAGTATATAAGGTAAAAAAATAAGTGACATGTCCATAAACTTACGGACAGACCGCCTGTTAGGAGACTCACTCTTTATTTTTTTATTGTCTTAGATTTTGGGTGAGTTAAAATCTAATTAAATTTTCCTTTTCATGTTGAATGTTTGAAGATTGTGATACGTGAATGTTGAAAAATATAGATTTTTTTAAAAAATAATAGTTGAATTTTGTAGGAAATAGATGAAGTAAACCAAACAACATACATGTTTATAAATTCTAGGAAATATAAATTCCTTCCCGTGCAACCAAACAAACCTTTTATATTTCCCAGGGATTTAACATCCCATGAAATGAAAATTCCTCCATGATTTGAATTCCCATGCAAACCAAACGATCTCATAGAGTTCAAGAGCAGTCCTTCAGTTGCTCACAATTAACAGACTCTTGAATAGGTCATTAATCAGTCTCATGAATAGCTCACCATTAGGCTCTTAAAATTCATCAAGTGATTTATTGGAATTTGAGGAGACAACCCACCAAATATGACTCAATCCAACACATCTTCAGAGAAGACAACCGAGCGATCAATGAAATCGCAAAAAGAAGGCATCGCTCACAAAAGCTATATATGATCTCCCAAGATGCTCAAGGCTTAGCGCAAATCAGCATCTCACGGGAGGAATGAACCAATTTCTGAAGCACGAGAATTTCTCAAACGAAACTTATATTTTGCAGGTTTCAAATAGATAGTCTAGTTGGGTTAGTACTCAAACTCTTAAAGAGCTTATATGCAGGCTCGCTCACAGTAACTATTTCAATCTGCTTGGGATCCGGTAAAAGATCCTCGTCCTTGGATGTTTTAATTCAAAAAAGAAAGAAGAAGAAAAACTCGTTTGGTTTCATGCAAAAACCAAACTGATGTAAATTGATCAACAGTTCAATAAGAATTTTATTAAATCTCACTATCTCAGGTCATGTTCTCCATAGTTTATCTACATTTCACTTTAGTTCAGTTCAACATGAATTTAATTTGGCGACATTTAATATAATTTGGTCATACGTTACTATTTCTCAATACACTTATTTTTAGTTCAGCCACTACAAGAAACAAAACATTTTACCTCAATTCTACGAGACTTTTTACCACGGTTTTTAGTTCCAAAAAAATGAGGTAAATACTAGCGTAGTAAAAAGTATATTATTTACCTCGATTTTGGACAGACGTCGGTAGGTTTTTTGACCGATGTCTGTCCAAGCAAAAAGGCCGACGATGGGAGACAGTTGCTACATCTTTGTTCAAGCTGACGTCGTCATGTATTAAGACCATGTCGGTCAGAGCAAGAAGGCTGACGATGGGAGAGGAAATGTTGCGACTTCGTTCAAACCAACGTAAGTCTTAACAACAGTGACGTCGCAGTTGCTTGTAACCGACATCACGCATTGTGAGGTAGTCATGTCGTGTGCATGCTGGCATGGAACGATGACAAATTTGATCGGTCAAGGTCGCACAAAAAATATCGACGCCGGTTTATGCAACGTTGGTAAGGTATTGTCATTGCACTGGTTTGTGCAACGTCGCAGGTTAATCGTGGAGACATCGATTCCTGTACAATATTATAATATTTAATATTTGATGACAGAAATAATCGTTCATCGCTAGCCGTTACATGATATTTAATATTTATTAACTTATGAAATGGTTAAACATCAAGCAACAATCAATTGTTGTTCAATTAATGCGGAAAGGAATGACATGATAAAACCCACAAAACTATCACATATATTACAAATATATGTTACAATCTATTAAAATACATAAGGCTGAGTCCATCGATAATTGTCATTGTCCTATTACAACCAATCCACGGGAAACAAAATTTATGTTAGAATTGGGAAGTACCCAAATGAAATACATATAATATAATCATACATAGACGACATTAATATCAATTTGGGAAAAAGTAATTGATTAGGTTTAGTGTGACGTCGCATATAAGCGTCAACGATGTCGCAAGGGCCGACCTAAAAAGCGACGTTAGACATTCATAGATATTTCAAGTATTTCCTAGACATGTGCAACATCGGTTTTTGTTCAGTACCGTATCACAAGGCCCGATTAACTTTGACCGACGTTGCACATTCAAAGTGTCTTACAAAAATGTAATTATTTTCCACAATCAGCCCCAATCTAAGCCTTTTTTCTCACTACTTACAAACATGTCATTATCTTGGCAACACAAACACTATACACTATATAACATGTAATACAATCACTATACACTATACACTATATAACATGTAACACAATCATCATACTTCATGAAAATATTCAACCTTTGTTCCATGAGAAAAAGAACATATACAAAATCACTAATAAATTGCTAAATGAACATGGAATGGATGGAAAACTACATCAATTAATTTGAACCCGAAGATGCTCCATCCTCAGATACTTGTTGATGTTTTAGAGGAGCAATTCAATTGAGCACGTTAATTATTGTAATGGTGTGAATGGAAAATGATCATGTGGAGTTGGGTTTAGAGAAAGTGTATTGGAGATGTGAAATGGATGCTGGTGATGAATAATAATGAGATGAAATAGGGTTGGGAGAAATTTTAGCTTAAATTTTCATCTCAAATTTCCGGTTCCCGTTGTATTTTTCAAGTTGACCAACGTCAGTTGCGAGTCGGTCTTAGGTTCATTCTAATCAATACTTGAACACATGGGCCATAGTATAATTTTTGAAAAGTGTAATGAAATACTCCGTGTTAAGATTTCGAGCCTTTCCATTGACCCGTTGATTCCTAAATCGTAACAACATTGTCGTGTCAATGTGAATTAAAAAAGGGTATCTCCAATTTTGCATTTCGAGAGGGGACCTTGTGCAACAGGTAAAAAGTTCACTGGTTGTGCCAAAATCGATTCGGATCGTCCCGGAAAGAAACTTTGTCATCCCTAGTCAAACTTATAATAACTGAGAGTGATAAAAAAAACTAATATGATTCCACGTAGACTTCCACAAGTTCATCCTATTAACCCTTGTATACTTATAATTAATCATCTATAATTTACTCTATATCGCATATTAGCGCTTTCTAAAATTTGATGCACAGAGTTTTATTATCTTTTTTTTAAAAAAAAAAACCAAGAATATGTGATTTCGTGTGATTCTATATGGTAGAAATTATTGTTATCATAACGCTCATCGTAAGGGTATTAATGGAATACTAATAAAAATGAGGAACAATTACCCCCGTTTGCTTCCCTCATAGACAATACGCATAATCTCCATATCAAACATTTGTTCTTATGTTCGGGTGCAGAGTTCTGAAGCATAGGGAACATTCAAGGAAGTTTGAGCCATAATGTAATTTTTAAAAAGTGTCATCAAATACTGTATGTGAATAATTGGGCCCTTTCCATTGACTCGTTGCTGCCCAAATCGAAAGAACATAGTCAGGACAATGTGAATTAGATAAGGGCATCTCCAATTTTGTATTTCGACGTCTCTTACTTTCTTGGAGGGAGCTAAGTGCAAAATCTAATTTAAATTGATTTTGATCAAACCGGACGTTAATAAGGTCATGGACATTTATAAAGTTCAATTAGTAGTTTCTAATATACTACTAGTCGTTATGAAAGTCAATTATATTCTTTAGGGTTGAAGGCGGGCCCATTTGTTATGCTAGCGGGCTGAAATTATTAGGCTCGCATTCAAATTAACCGACGTCGGTCGCACTTCGGTCATGTGTCGGAAAGGATGAATGACTTGCGACGTCGCACATATTGGGACATAATTCAAAAGGGAACAAATATATATATATATATATGTATATGTATGTATATGGAGCCCACCTCAGAAATCGGTTCCCTCGAATTCCAACAGTCCCCCAACCTCTCTTCTCAAAGGTATAATTTTTCAATTCTTTAAAATCTTTCCTTCTTGTTTTCTTTTCCATCAAATTGTTATGTATATGGTGTATGAATGTGCTGGTTGGTATGTTTTTCGTTTTGAAGTTTCTAAGGATTTGTGTTATAGTCGTTTTGCATTTGTTGTATTTTTTGGATGATTTGTGTCAATTTGTGTTTCAAGAGCATGAATTTTCTGGGTTTCTACAGTATATGAACGTATCTGCTAAGGTTAAATGCAACGTCACTGACATATCGGTCCACTTTCATTTTATGCGATTGTTGTGCGACGTCGTCCATTCATAGTTGTGTTGTTTTTTCTTGAATGAGACGTCACACCAGTCTCGGTTAATCTATCAGTTTAACCAATAGGTTAGCAACGTCGATTACCGGTGTCTATACTTGCTTTATGCTTTTAAATGCAAACTCGTTCGTCAGTCGCTCACCATGTTCGGTTTAAACGAACATCACACAAACATGTCGGCCATGCCACTATTTTGGACCGACTTGTACATGCGAAGCCTGGACGACTTAAAGAATTAATTGAACCAATTTCTACCGAACCAATTTCTATCCATATATATTTCATCCGAGTGATATGAATTTTAGGAATCATGACTGACAATGAGGATTCCAATAGTCATTCCCTAATAGAGGTGGACAATTTTTTGTTTAGTTTGCTAAATTCCTTTTATTTGATTACTTATATTCTTATTTAATTAGTCATAACATCATTGACCAATGTAGATCTTTAGCGATTCGAAAGAGGAGCGTGCAAATCCATTCGGCGATACAATTCCACATTTCATTTGTACATTGATCTAGACGACCTTTGGTCAAGTTCCAATATTAGTAAGTACAACATGTTACACATGTATTTTAGTTTCATTTAACATTTTCTTTAGATTACTTTCATATGTACTAACTTTGGTATTATGTTCATAATTTAGTGATCCGCAGGGCAAATCATTCCACTCCTACCAAAAGAAAAGACATATGTTGTCTATAGGTGCGGCGGAAGAGAGTGACACATGAACTACTCGGGAAACAGGAGGCTCAAGACCCTATCCCCAAAGGGTTTTGACGAGTTTTTTTATGCCCACGAACTGAGGTTAGGGACACGCTCCACTTCGAGCTGTTAGATGATTTTGGGTCGATAGTGTTCAATGTCATCATTGATAGGTCTCGATTTTAGTTTTACTGCTTCGAATTTGGAATAAAAACAAATTTATTCCAACATGGAACATTTGTTTAATTAAAACTATTTGTTGAATGTTATTTTAATTTTATTTAATCTTTAATCGACAGTTTTGAGATTTTATGCACTAATAATTATGTTATTTGCATATGTATCGGTTGTCTCAAAATTTAACCCTACCATATGAAACCAAGTTTTAATATTACAGCGATACACAAAACTTTAAAAAAAAAATACTTGTGTGTAATGAAAATTTTGTTTCAATCATTCTCAAAACAAGTAAATATTTTTTGACCATATTTTTAAAAATAAATTCGAACTGTTGACCGACTTTTTACCTAGGCGGAGGATAATCGCACACAACAAGAAACTACAATTATTACCTCGGGGCAATTTATACCATTTTACACCATAATTGGGACCAAGGAAATAAATGAGTGGAATTGTTTCTCTTTCATGTAAAATACAGAAGGTTTTATTGTTCAAACTTATAATCTAATAACAACAATCTTCCTATTCAAAACTTTTGTTGATTGTCTTGTTTCAATCAAAGATTGTCTTGTTGGAGGGACCATATACATAACGTTGGCTGCTTGACTTATCCCACTTTTTGGAGGGAACTAAGTGCATAAAGGAAATTTTTTTTACTGATTCTTTCAAAATCGATTCCGATCGAATCGGACGTTAATAAAGTTTATGAACATTTATACTACTTAATATATAGTTTGTAATGTAGTATTTACTGGTCTCGTTTTGGTCTTTTGCGGGCTCATTTATTATGCTAGCGGGCTGAAATTGCCAGACCCACATACATGTGCGACGTCGCTCATGGTTCGATAACCTATCAACTAAACCGATGTAGGTGCAATTTGATCTGTGAATTATTTTAAAAATCATTCTCAACTGTATCATTCGACGCCATTGTATAAAATGGTTTAAAAACCCTTGAAAAATATTTTTGCAGACCAAAGTTAATCATTTTCAGACAACTTTAACCTCTAAAGTTCTAGGTGTAACATACCTGCGACGTCTGTTGTTCATCGCATTACGTGTCGGTAAAAACGACATATATTGCGAAGCCGATTGACCTCATCAAACATTATATGCGACATTGCACGCTATTCGGTAAGATTATTTATGTCATTTTAAAAACTTTTTTACTTCGGTTAACATAATAACCGAGGTAAAAAATATATTATTTAACTCATTTTTTTAATTGGGGTAAAAAATATCTTTTACTTCAAAAATAAAATTAGTCAAGGTAAAAGAACTTTTACTTCAATTATTTGAGCTAATCCAAAAAAGCGAGGTGGAAGGTTCGAAATAGTAGGTCATGAGTTCAAATTAGTTTAATTCAAATCATATCAAATCAGATTAATTCAAATAAATTTCAGAAAACATGACCATCATAGTGTTGGTCGGTTCAATTTATGGTACTATTACCATTTTTATCCATGAATAAACCTCCAGCCTATTTTTGAAATTGTAATTGTCGATGGTAAATATTGCTATTTTTAGTAATGATGAGAAAATAAATTATAATGGCCTTTCGTAGTGTTTGGAAGCATAGGTTTTTTTTAAAAAAAAACACAGCACTAGCATAATTTTCCTCAAAGTACAAACCCAATCAAACGAAACGAAACGAAACGAAACCCGACCCGTTTAACAGTCCCTCTTTCATTCATACTCTCTCCCACTTCTCTCAAAAAAGAAATCAAAAATCTTTCGTGCGTCTGTTGCCGCCATGGGTTCCGGTATGAATCTTTCTACTTCTCCGCCACGTTTTTCCGTTGTTTTTTTTGCAATGATGTTTTTGTTTGTTATGGCTGATTATTTTGTTATTTTTGTTCGTAGATGCAGATATGGAGGATTACGGATTCGAGTACTCCGACGAGGAGCCTGAAGAACAGGATGTTGATATTGAGAACCAGTACTACAACTCCAAAGGTTTTCTCTCGTGTTTTGCTTGTTTTTCTTTTAATCTAGTGAACCTCTAGGATATTAGCAATCTTGTGTTTGGTTTAGGGTTTTTCACCTAATGGTCAAAAGTATATGAAAGTGATGGTATG
>JAULKM010001315.1:0-15409 GCA_032355605.1 Rubia tinctorum
TTCAATTTCATCCACTCATTCTACTTTTTACATTCTACATTCAATTTAATCCACTCATTTTCTTCTCCTAAATCCAAGCACCTAAAGCTATGGTGTCACTTACAGAGAAATGTGAAAGAATGTATTCTCCCGTAATGATGTCTGTATTATTGACTGAAATAAATAGAGAGTACAATGAAATAAACTAGTTCTAGTAGAACTCTAGTCTAGTCAACGTGTCTATCTAGAATCAATCAAATCAAAAATGTAATTTAATCTAACACCCCTCAAGCGAAGCATCGGATGCTCAGCGACACAAAGCTTTGATTTGAAAACCTCAAACAAAGGACAGGAAAGACCCTTGGTGGAAATGTCAGCAATCTGAAGAGTAGTGGAGACATGGGCGACACACAGCTTCCTAGAATTGACCAACTCTCGGGACAAAATGATAATCAATGTCGATGTGCTTAGAGCAACATGATTTTGTGCCAAGAAAATAGCACTACTGTTGTCACATAACATCAGTGGAGAGCCATAAGGTGGAACACGAAGATCACGAAGAAGGTGAGCCAACCAGACAACCTCAGCAGCGGTGTTGGCAAGAGCTCGATACTAAGACCCAGTGCTGGAGCGGGAGACCGTGGGCTGTTTCTTGACACTCCAAGAAATTAAGTTGCTACCAAGGAACACAACGTGGATCGAAGAGTCTCTAAACATCGAGCTCAGTCAGCATCAGAGTAACCCAATACCTCCGGAGTACTAGACGAGGGAAAAGTGAGACCAAAATGAAGTGTTTCTCAAACATAACAAAGAATCCGAGTAACGGATGCAAAATAATCATCACGGGGATCCTGTAGAAACTGACTAACGGTGTTAACCGCAAACGCCAGATCAGGACGAGTGATGGTCAGGTACTGGAGAGTGCCCATCATAGAATGGTACAAAGTCGGATCCCGAAAGGGTGGGCTGGAAGAGCTGTGCAACTGAGAGCCAGAGACAAATGGAGTAGACACCGGAGCAGCATCGGACATCCCAGCACGAGTGAGAATATCTCTGCCATACTTTGTTTGTCCCAAAAACAAACCATATGAGATGGATGATACCTCCAAGCCGAGAAAATAATGAAGGTCCCCTAGATCTTTGATAGCAAACTCCTGATGCATCCGATCAATAAACCGCCACATAAGTGTCGAGTCATTTCCGGTAAGGATAATGTCATCAACATAAACCAGAAGATACAACAAGGATGAACCACGAGAAGGAACAAACATAAAAGTATCTGCAACACTGCACTGACACCCAAGGTGGGATAAATACGTGCTGAATCTCTGAAACCAGGCCTGAGGTGCCTGTTTTAGACCATAAATGGCCTTACGCAGGCGACAAACATAATCCGGATGTAGAGAGTCCTTGTAACCAACCGGTTGCGCCATGTAGACAGGAGCATCAAGTACGCCATTAAGGAAACATTCTTGACGTCTAACTGATGAAGAGGCCAAGAGCGTATCGTGGCAATAGCAAGGACTGTCCGAACCGTGGAGGCTTTGACCACATGGCTGAAAATGTAATCAAAATCGAACCTTGAAATATGAGAAAATGCAACTAGCTGGGCTTTATGACAATCCACAGAACCATCTGGTCGATACTTCAGCCGATTGACCCACTTAGAACCAATGACATTAACACCCCGTTGCCGGGGAACAAGATCCCAAGTATGATGTCCTCTAAGAGCTGCAAATTCATCATCCATAACAGCAACCCAAGAAGGATTCTTGAGAGATGTGTGATAGTCAGTGGGTTCAGACTGAGCAATTAAGGCAGCAAGAAGGCCATGAGCAACAATATCAGAGTAATCCCGACGCTGAAAAGCCCCTGTCGTGGACCTGGTGGACATCCAATGGGAACGAATCCTAGGAGGTGACATCGGAAGAGAAGAGGTCGCAGACGACGTAGGTGAAGAGTCATCGATTGTAACTGGAGAGGACTCGGTCGAGGAAACCTAGAGCGGGACTGGGCGAGCAGGCTGGATAGGCTGAGCCGGAACCGATGTTTCAGTGTCCATTGGGCAGATAGAACAAAGAGCAGAGATGGGTATGGCAGGCAATGAAGATAATGCACCAGAGCTACCATCAACATCCAGAAAAGCAGAAACATCCAGAGTCGCCATGGGAGCTCCAGTAGCCGAAGCTGAAGCTGAGGCAAAGGGAAAATAGCCCTCGTCAAACCAAGCATAACGGGTGGCAAAAACCTTGCCAATGGAAGGGTCAAGACATAAAAAACCCTTATAATGGAAACTGTAATCGATAAAAACACATGGAACGCTCCTGGAAGATAGCTTATGATCCACCATAGGACGAACATAAGGAAATACTCTACATCCAAAAGGATGAAAGTCGGAGTAGATCAAATCCCGCTGATAGAGAAGTATGTAGGTAGATGCACCCTGCAAGACAGGAGTAGGTAATCAGTTGATAGTATAAACGAAAGTGGAAAAAGCATCATCCCACTTGGATAACGGAAGATGCGAGTGAAAGAGTAACGTAAGGCCCATTTCCGCAACATATTTGTGCTTACGCTCAGCTCGGCCATTTTGTTCCGGTGTATATGGACACGACATCTGATGTTGAATGGCTTTTGAGGCAAAACGAGAATGCAGTCGTGTGCTTAAGAATTCTGTGCCACGATCACTATGAAAAACCTTAATTTCGGACGTAAATTGATTCTCGACAAGAGCCTCAAAATGAAAGTAGGCATCCAAAAACTCAAATTTACAACGAAGAGGAAAAGTTCAAGTAAATCGCGAGAAATCATCCACAAACAAGGCATAATAAGCAAACCCATTATCAAATAAAACCGGGGAGGGGCCTCATAAGTCACGGTTTACCAAGTCAAGCACGTTCACAACACGTTTAGAATTCTCAACAAAAGCTAACCGTTGTCCCTTTGCCATAACACAAGGAGTACAAAGGTGCGGTTTAGATAACATAGATGAAATAGAAAATAAATCGGACTTCTGTAAGCTGGAAATGACCTCGGCTGACACATGTCCCAGCCTAGCATGCCACAACTCGTATAACACACGTCCTTTATTTTGCAGTAAAAAGGAAACAAGTGTTGCATCATCTTTGTCCAAAACGTACAGTCCTCCATCACCGTGGCCCCTGCCCACGACTGCCTCAAAAACTTTGTTCTGAATCACAAATTTTCGATCATCAAAAGTAACAAATACATTCAGATCCTTGGTCAATTTACTAATGGACAGTAAATTCTTAGTAATTTCAGGCACAACCAAAACATCATACAATTTTAAAGAATCAGAAACCCGAGAATCACCAATATTAGAAATATGAATGGAAGCACCATTACCAACAGAAACACGAGATTTACGTGAGTAAGGAGTAACACTCTCAAGGCTAGAAGCCAAAAACGCCATGTGACTAGTTGCGCCGGAATCAATGAACCAGTCTGAAGTGTGGACAGAAGGGTATAACTGCAAGGATGCCTGAAATTTTTGGTCAAATGAGTATGGGTGACGAGTTTGCACAAGCATTTTTAACACGTCGCAGCATAATGGTCCGAATGACCACACCATGTGCAATAAGGACGACCACGACTTGAACCAGCACCATAGCCGAACTGAGCAGGTCCATATTCACACCGCCCATCACGTCATCCGTCAAACCTACCGCCACGGGCGGCACGTGTAGTCCACTCGCCGCCGCACCTAGCCAGCGCGTGATCCCACGCGTAACTAGCTGGGGGCTGATCTGTTGCAGTAATAACGGTCGCCCAGGAAGTGTTGTTGACTGGCCCTGTAAATTCCTCAAAATGCCTCATGGATTTTAGCACGCGACAAAACATCGGCATAAAAAGAGGTGTGGAAGAAGAATTAATCAACGGGGCAAATAAATCTTTAAACTGAGGACCAAGAGTAGTTAAAAACCAAATGATTTGGTCATCATTGGAAACCGGAGAACCCATAACAGACAGTTGCTCAAAATAGCTTTAAACTTTAAATGAAATTTATGAATAGTACCGGTCTTACGAATACCATGGGCGTTGGCACGAAGGCGCAGAATAGTGGACGTGCTAGTGTTTTGAAAAACTGCAGCGAGATTGTCCCATATCTCTTTTGACGTAGAATAGTCCGGAATTTCTGTGAGAACCTTAGGAGTGAGCGAAGAAAATATGAGACCGCTGGTCTTAATCAACCCAATTGTCATATTCTGCCTTAGCCGTCAAGTAAGCTTCCTGGGTATCGACTTTGGAGCCACCGGTGGGAGTAGCCTTTACGCTGGCGTACGTGAGAGAGGAGGAGCCGGATTCCGGCGGTGGAGGCAACTTTAGACAAGGGTTTGAACCATCAACAAAACCAAATAATTTCTAATGCTTAAGGACATACCCTGCTTGACGTTTCCAGAGAAGATAATTGGTGGAGGTGAGCTTGATTTGCATCATATGAATGAGAGCACTGAAGGATAATCTTCCGTCGGCCATGACAAGAGGGAGAAACAAAACAAAAAATGTTGTGAGGGAGGAGTATCGGTCGCCGGAAAAGCACGTCGGAAAGGAGGGAGGCGGCGGCCGGAGAAAAGGAGGGAGGGAGATGGCAGCCGAAAAAATTAGGGTTTTATGTTTTGGATCAGAACATGCCCTGATACCATGAAAGAATGTATTTTCCCGTAACGAAGTATGTATTCTTGACTGAAATAAATATAGAGTACAATGAAGTAAACTAGTGCTAGTATAACTCTAGTCTAGTCAACATGTCTATCTAGAATTAATCAATCAAATCTAATTAGAATCGAAATTTACTCTAACAAAATGGAGGGAGTATTTTTTAACTATCATTTATAAAAAATAATAATATTTAGAAATGAATATTTATTATACATTAGGTTTTATGTATTATTCTATCTAGATATATAGCAAAGTTTAATTTGGACGTATTAATGAATTTCACATGTCATTATTTAATTAATTAACATGATCGGTTGGTTAATTTCTCGATCATAAGATCAAAGTGAGCTGGTGCAGTTGAGATTTCAATGGATGGTATATTCTCTCCTGCAGTATAAGATATTTTGTTTTTTTATTACTTAAGAAAATATAAAGTATACATGATTTAACTTTCCAAAGACGATTAGGAGAGGGGAAAAAGGGATATATACAAATATAACTCTATATATTTTCAGTAAGTGAAAATATAAGTATGAAATAATTTTTAGTGCAAATATAACCCTAACTACTTAATGAAAGTGCAAATATAACCATAAAGACTATATTCCGGCATTGACTGACCATTGACCAACTAAAATGACCAAAATGCCCTTTGAAAGAAAAAATGCCCTTTACCCACCACTGTCATTGCTCCACCACCTCCGCTGTTGCCGCTCCACCACCTCCGTTGTCGCCGCTCCACTACCTCTGCCACCGGAAAAAGTTTCTCGGCCAATTCTAGATCGATGTCTAAACCTCCAGTTTCAGATTCCGACCAACATCTACGGATGACATCTCCTGATACTAAGAATCGCCGGAAAAACAAATATCCATCTAGAAACCACCCCAATAACACGATAATTTAACTATCCAATCAAACAAAAAGAAAAAATGAATGAAAACCTACCTCAGTTGAGTGTGATTCCGTTGAATGATATGAGCGGTGGTGAATCTTTGGCGCTTGAAAACCGGCTCCACCAAGCCCCTTTCTCAGAGAAGTTTGCTCGCCACCCGCCGCTCGCCGCCACCCGCCCCAACCCGCTGTTCGTTGGAGAAGGTTTTGAGGTTTTCGAGTTCACCGAGTGGAATGTAATTTTGTCGGAGCTAGGGTTCCGAGTAATCTTGAGAAATTCGGAGGTAGCCAACGCTCAACCGATGGTCAAAAACACCTTCCTGGCGGGGGCAATTTGCTGAAGGTCTGGCCACGAGAGGTGCTCCATTATAATATGGTACCGGAGGTCATCTGCAACGTCACCGGAGGTCATCCGCGACGTCACCGGAGGTTATCCGCGACATCACCAGAGGAGTGGTGCGAGGCTAGGTCTGAACGAAGGTACTGGGTACAAAGGGCGGGGATGGAGCTCCAGGCGGTGAGATAGGTGGTGATGCCCATAGAGGACGATGGAGCTACGACAGCGAGATCGGCGGCGATGACGGTGGAGGTGAGCAGCGAGGAGAACTCTGATGTCGAAGCAGTAGTAGAGAAATGTCGATGCCATTTGTACTTTTTAAAAAAAATCACAAAGGGGCAAAATGGTCTTTTCATTGAATTTCGGTCTAAATCTGTCGAATTGGGTATATTTGCACTTATACTTACTATTTAAGGTTATATTTGGACTTTTAATTATCAAAAAATTATATTTACATTTATGTGAATTTGGTAGTGTTATATATGCAATTTTCTCAAATGATTAATATGTCAAACTAACAAAGAATGAATGAGAGTGTGAATTTCGTTTGGAATAAAATTAACCGAAGGGGTACTTTGAATGCTAGCTGTACATAAATAATGAACAAATATTCAATCCTCATGACCAAATAAAGTTCTTAAGTGAAATTGGGTCTTGTTTAAGCTGTGAATCCATCATTTTTGTAAAACACATATTCAAGGTTTAAACCTCCTTTTTGTTGTGGGTACGGTTTAATGGCGGTGGTTCATTGTTGACTCAACATTTGAGTGTTTTTGGTTTGACATTTCGATTGATGTGGAGTTTCAGACTATACTAAGTATCGGTATATTTTAATGGTGGTCTCGTTCTTAAGTACTTCCTTTGACCCAATTTAAATTGCCCACTTACTATTTGACAATATTATATATTAAACTTTGATCACATTTTTGAGAAAATATATAAGCAATAATATCATCGTATGTGATATTATTGGATTCTTCATAGCAAGTAGTTTATCAAAAGTAACTTTTTATTTGTCATTATTATACGTACTTTAACATATTAACGGCCAAACATGTTTCTTAAACACCGTGAAAAATATTCTCTGCAATTTAAGATGGGACAGAGGGAGTATAGAGGTTCTACATGTGAATGTAAAGTCTGATTGGTTTGTTGTGTGATAATAATAGTGCTCTCTTTCTTGCTCAAAATCCGGCTTCGCATAAGAGAGTCAAGCACATTGATATTGACTATCATTTTGTGCGTGAGATGGTGTTTTCTGGCAAGTTCAAGGTTGCTTATGTTCCTACTGATTAGCAGCCTGCCGACATCTTTACAAAGGGTTTATCTCGTCCTCAGTTTGAGTTCTTAAGGTCCAAGCTTTGCGTCGTGACAAGTCGGGTAATAGAATATTAGATAAATTAGAATCAAGTTAAGAAAGGAATACCCTTTCTGATTGGTTTTGTATATATCCTTTTACATATCTAATTCTATCTTGTATACCATTTGTACTCACTATATATATATATGAATACACACAACCACATTTATTTGTGGTTTTACATTCTATCATCGAGCTATTGAGCTAAATTGAAATAAATTTGAATACAATAAAATTAGTGGAGTACCAACGAGCGTTGCGCGATATTATTAATTAAAATATTAGGATTAAGTTTTATGTACACTTTGTATCTTACATTTAAATTGAAAATAGAGATTTTTATTTAAAATTTAGTCATTTAAGGAAAACTACATGACTTATGAAGTGAAATAATTAATTTAATTAGTAACTGTTACATATGATATACACTAAAAATTAATTATTTTTATAATATTTCATTCAAATTATTAAAAAAAATAATTATTTTTATTTTGAGATTCATTTAAAAAGTTTATCATAATTATATGCATCCCATTGCAATAAATAAAATTTAATATCAAATGACCTTATTAGTCTCACTAACAGTTGGTTGATCTAGAACAAGATTTTGTCATATATAAATAAATAAATAATATGTGTACACATTTCTATCAAAAGTAAACTATCATTGTATAAAAAATCTGAATATTTTATTATATTGTACAATGAGATATTTATGTTTTAAATATATCTTTAGAAATTATATATTTTAGAGAAAATTGTTAAAATAACCCTACCTTTTGACTGAAAGTGCTAATATAACCCTGCAATCTTAGAAAGTGCCATTATAACCCTGGACTTGGCTGAATTTTTAGTCAATTACCGTTTGACCGGAATTCAGTGAAATGGCAATTTTGCCCTTGATTTTAAAATTTAAAAATTAAAAAACAAGATGAAAACTTCTTTTCCCTCCAATTACCATCTCTCTCATCTTCTTCAACCATTTCTCCCGTCTTCTACAATCTTTGCAAGTGGGGGGTGAGCACGGTGGCAGTGTGGCAAAGAAGAGATCCATCGGCAGGGTGAGCACGGAGGATGGAGGGAGGGGAAAAGAGGAGGGTGACGACGAGGGGAGTGGAGAGGGAGGAGAAGGTTGGAGGTGAGAGGGAGGAGGAGGGTGATGGCGAGAGGGAAGGGAGAGGGAGGAGGAGGGTGTCTATGAGGCAGAAGGGGAGAGGGTCGGCGAACCCTCCGACCGCCTCCAATTCTGACTCAGAAATTGATTAGACTCTGTCAAATCCCGCTGCCGCCTGATCCCAGAATGCCCAATAAAAATACCTTTGACGTCGCCTTAATCTCTAGCTTCACTCTTCATCTTGTCTGCCTGTCCAGGTTCGCCGGCGAGGAAAACAATGACGCTTTGAACAGGTCCATTTTTGGAATGGGTAATTCATCGAGTTTCAAACCTGGGTTCACTCTCTACAAGATGGGTTCTATGAGTTTCAGTATGGGTAATCCGTACTGCCCTATCTCGTTCAACACTTGTCCGTCCGTATCGATTGCTTTGCCACCTCTCGCAGCTAAGCCCCACCAGAAAGCTTGCAAAACCAGATCTCCTATGTCGGCGTATTCTCTCCCCCGAAGACCAAGCCCGATTTCAATAGTCTCCTCGGTATTTTTATTGAAAATTACCCTAAATTTGCTCCCTATATTACCACTGTCGCCATTCTTCTCGGTGAAGCGACACTGCCGGCGTGTCGAGACTGAAGAGATGTAAGATACATGATTTTCACCATTGAATCTCAACATTAATTCACAAATATGATTAATTTTCAGCATTAATTCTTAACATGATTTTAGTTTGTTAACAGGACTGAAAGGAAAAAATGGCAATGGTCGTCGCTTCTTTCTTTTGTTCATGGGCGGCGGAGAAGCGAAGGCCTATAGGCACGGTGGAGTGGGTTATGAAGAAGAAAGAAAACAAGGTATAATGTGCATTAAATTTTAGCTTTGGTATGAGGGTTATTTTGGTTATTTCAATTTTTGGTCAATGCCGAAATTCTCTAGGTTAATACCATGATTAAAAAGTTTGGTTATATTGGCACAAATGGACTAATTGTTAGGGTTAGACTGGCCTAGTTTGTAATAAGCTAGGTTTAGATTGACATTTTCTCAGATTGCAGGGTTATTCAGGCACTTTCAGCCAAAAGTTAGGGTTACAAGTTATGATTGATTATATAGTAAAGAATTAAAATCAGTAATAAATTATAATATTAGTATATTATTTTTAGACAACTTGAGTTTAGTTCTGTAAAAATGACTTCAATATCCTCTATTGACACTACCTCCACACCAAACCACAAAAAACAATCAATTTCTATTAGAGTGGTTCTTCTGATAGGCGGCCTGTCAATAAGGTTATGGACAGTCCACATATTTTTTACCTTATACACTGCATTTGTTAAATTACATACAAAATTTAGAAATATTTATTTTATATTATGTATTTTATGTTCTCACATTCAAATACACATTAATACTTGTTTCAACTTTTAAAATACAATGTTTAAATTTAAAAAAATTACAACATTTAACGTAAAAAGTACATTGGAATTCTCCATAAACATATGAAAATGCCGCATTCCTGAGACTTTCTTTTTCTATTATATTGACTTCAATATCTCCGATTGACACCACCACCACACCAAACTATACAAGACAAATAATTTCTATTATACTGTGCTTGAGATAAAATATAAATAAATCAAATATTATTAAAATTGAGTTGAATTGGATTAAATTGCTAACATAAATAATAAAGTCTGGTCAAGTCGAACATACTCCCTCTGTTTCTCTATTATTGGCACAATTTTCTTTTTGAGTTGTTTCTTTTATATTGACACACTTTCCATTTTTGTTAATATTCTTTCAATTTAATCCACTCATTCTATTTTTTACATTCTAAATTCAATTTTAATCTATTCATTTTCTCCACCTAAATTCAAGCACATAAAGTTATAGTTGTCATTTATAGATAAACGGATGGAGTAATAAGAGAAGTATTACTTCATTTATTTTTGGAAAATATGGAATATTTCTCCAAATATAAAAACATAACGGACACATAACATCAAAATGAAGTGAACTTTTTTACTTTGATTTCTGTATTGGGAAGCTTGACAATTGACATGTTGGATCTTTTTACTCCTGCCACTTGTAGTAAATACAAATGCGGTACTTCGTAGTGCACTCATTTCATCATTTGGCAATTCACAAATGATTAAATTTCACTCTCAAAAAAGAGAATTTTCATTATAGTTAACATTCTTATTCCATCTGTATCTTTATTTGTGTCAAACTTACTCCTTCGATTTTCTAATATTGGCTCCTACTTTTAGTCACTCTTTTTAACAAAGAGTGAAATGAATTGCGAGAATTGCATTGAAAATACAAAAAGTAAATTGAGTGGATGAAACAATCTAGGATTTGCCAAATATGGAAAGGAGACAATATAAAAAAACCAACCCAAAATGGAAAGGAGACCAATGTTAAGAAACCAGAGGGAGTACTTTATTTGGATTTTTTTTTAAATGACACATTTTTCATTTTTAGCAAGATTTTTTCAATCTCATTCACTCATTTTACTTTTTACATTCAATTTCATCCACTCATTTTCTTCACCTAAATCTAAGAAACTAAATCTAGTGTGTCACTTTTAGTGAAACGAGTATGAAATGAATTAAATGTCTGAATTTGAATAAATAAAATGACGTGACAAACACCATTGCTTTTTCTCCCTCATCTATCAAGTTTCTTGTAATTTTTTTTATAAAAAAACTCAACAGATAAAGGTGTTTAACTCAAAAGCTCTATTTTTATAACCCTTTTTCTAGAATTGTGTTTTTATTTACTCTTGGTATTAGAGCATGTGAAGTGGTAAAATCACTCTCAAACCACTCTTGTGGTTTCAATTTATTAAATACCAATCCCTCTCCTCCACCTCAGCAATTCAAACCACAACTAAATCACTTCATTTTTTTCTCCACAATGGTTGAAACCACTCTATGAACCTCACTTGATTCTCTCTATCATACTCATTAATTCTACCTTTAATAATTGATTCAAATACATTAGTTTACTAAAAATAAATTGAAATGTAAAATATAATAATACACTTTAATGTTATAATTTTTGTTATTTTTTAATTTTACGTTTTAATTTTAGTATTTTATTCTTGTTTTGAAATTAATGTTATGCATTTTATTTTTAATTGTACTGTCGTTTAATATTTTCCCTAGCATCCAGGTTTAATTTTGTACTTTCTAAAAAAACAATGTTTAAACAACTTTAAAACAAATTATTTAAGTACGAAATGTTTAAATAAGAAATGTTTAATTATTTGGAATAATTTTTTAAAAAACAATATTTAAATACGAAATGTACATCAGAATATTTTAATTAATAAAATCTCACAACGCACGATGGTTACAATCTAAACATAGATATTGATATTGATCTAGTCTGACCAATTGTTACTAAAACATAAATTTAAGGTATGACCTAGTCTGACCAACCGTTACAATCTAATCAAATTAAAGAATTTAATTTCTATAAATTAACTTAAGTAGCCAGAATCTCAACTCTTCCTCTTTTGGGGACAACGCATCATTTGCCAGCAGAACCTGTAAAACATTGTAATCATTGTCAAACTTCCGCTCCACTCGGTCCTTTTCCTGTTGTTGTAGTTCGATCTCCCGCTCTTTCACGGTCCAATCCAACTTTTGTCGTTCAAGAATTATTAGCCTCTCTTGAAGGTCGTTGCTCTTGCCAAGAAACTCAACCGCCTCTGATTATTGCGATCCGGCAGAGTTCATATCTTCCCCTGACCTTACCCTGACCTTTGATTTTTTTCCTTTTGCCTTAAATTTAGCAGCTTTAACCCCGATGGGGCTCGGTGGATATTGAGGTGTACTACATTCATCGCTAGTTAAGGGTGCAGTTGACCCTCGTGGTGAGGATACATCTCCCGGGACATACTGTGCCATAAATTTAGGGTGCCTATTGCACACGTTATAGCAATGAGAGAGTGCAAATTGTTGGTTATCTTCATCCGTGAACAACTTTTGCGCCATAGCCTGAACGTCATATTCACTAGCGCCACTGCCTCGTTGATTGAAATGTCGTATGGCTTTGCTTTCACATCCCACGTACTTGGCGATGTAGTGGGAAATTTTCTGCCACCTTGCCTTGCACGACTTCGTTGTTCTCGTGCATCCTTTACAATATTCATTCACCTAATCTACAATTTTATCTCAGAAAATACCCCCGTTCTGACCAGCACCGATTACAGCATCGGTGGAATGCGTGAACCAAGCGCCGACTAGAGTGTTATCAGCTTCTACACTCCATATCACTAATTTAGAGTCTTTCTTCTTCGTGTCACTACTCCCACACACTTCTACGACTTCATCGCTGTCTTCACCAACTTAAATATCCAAACAAAGGAAAATGTTATTTTAGATTTATTAACATTTATCCGTACTAAATTGAAATATTTAGTTCACTCATACATATGCTACTTACATATGGTAATTTACATACAAAGCATATCACAATAATAAACATATGTTAAATTTGCCAGTGTCTACACTTTTAAATTGGTTACGCAAATAAACTAATTTACATAAACTAGTTTAATTGAACTATTTTGCACATGCTACAATATATAAATAAATACGGTGACAACAATAATAAAAAATTTAAAAATTGGCATACCATGCGGAATATCGTGACCTTCAGATTGACCACCATGTTGACCAAATGTACCCCGCCCTCCTTGTTGTAAAAATGCTCCATCTTCGTTGATATTCTCAATATGTGGATAATGGAAGTTTTGACTAAAACAAGTCGGGTACGAAGTTTGAGAATTGAAGTATGCAGTTGGAGGAGGATGATTTGGGAATGGATAGTTCATGTGTGCATTTTTAGATGATTGGTATTGTGTTTGAAAATTCAAGTATGAATGTGGGGAGTTCATATAAAAATTGAGAGGAAAATTCTGGCACCTCGTACATTTTCCGGAATTTAAAAATTTTGACCAAAATTTGGAATTTGCGATAAATTTTTGGAAGAAGAAGAATTCAAAATGACTTTATCTTTAACTTTCAAAACTCTTTGTGATTCCATTTCAATTTATGTAAATGAAATTGAATTATGGAGGGGATTATATGATAGAAATGATGAAGAAGAAATTGAGGATGGAGAAACTTTGGAATGAAAGTAATGTGCAAATATTCTTCTCAATTTGGACCTATTTACAGGCAAAAAAATTAATGAGGGTTATACAAATAAAAAATAAAAAAAGTTAAAAAAAATCTGCCATTTTGACAAATCAGCGCCTGCCACGTGACCAATGACTAGATTTTTTTTAAAAAAACTTTAGACCGATTCAAACACGTGGCCGAATCACAGAGCGCCACGTGTCCATGCAAAAATTTAAAAATGAAAGGTTTGCATGTGGCCACGTGGCCCAACCATTGAGCTCCACGTGACACATGCTGCCAAAGCAAATGGCCTGCGCTGACGCGCGGGCCAGGGCCATGTGACCTCTGCCATTTTGGCAGACATGGGGCGGTTCTCATTTGAGAACCTGGGCCCGCGGTTGTAATTCATTCCAACCACTTTCATCTCCCATTGTGGGGATACTTGTCCCCATTTTGTCCCAATTATTAATTCAACCCACTTCAATACCCATTGTATATGCTCTTAGCATTGAAGTGGTAAGAGGAACACATGTATACCTGAGAATTACATGCAGTTTCGATGGGAGATGTTTAGCTTAATGGAAGATGCACATGTGAAGGTGGAATATTTGTTTTATGATGGGGATCTTCTTATCAATTAATGGTGGGACTGAGAGCTGGTACAAATGGGGCATGACCTAGTGGCTCATCTTAGCATGGTCCTTTCCATCAGCAACATTTTAATGTGTATTTTGAACGTGGAGGAAAAATAATGCAAGAAGATGCACAACAAGAGACACAAAGTTCAAGAGAATGGATTTGTAGAACATGTTTTAAGTTTCCCGGATATGGGAGAAATCATGTGGAGGTCAACTCAAGAATGGAGGGCTGTGCCATTGCAAATGATATTCTCGGTAGAAGATGATGGCATCATGGAGGTAGAAATGCCAACCCAGAGAGTTCTGCTGGTGAAGGATATCACGAGCATGGAAGAGAGCTCCTTGAATATTGATTCTCTTCAGTCAGTATATTTAGTTTAATTCGTACTAACGTGGAAGAGGATCAGCAACTGTAGGGACAAAATGGGGACACGGTAGAAGATTTTCATAACACAGTAGAAGATTAGTAATTTCACATTGGGCGAACGAATTCAGGAGCCCTCCAACTCTTCACATCGTTCACCTTTGGGCCCCATTCATTTTTATGAATACTTTTGCCCCCTGAACTAACAAAAGTGCTGAATCATATCCCTTCCGACAATTCAAAGCATCAAAACAGTCAAAAACGTCAATTGTAAGGACAAAATAGTCATTTTCCATTTTCCCTTTTCTATTTCTATTCTTTTCTTCCATTTTTTCTTTATTTTTCCCTTTCCCTTTCCCTTCTTTTTTTCTTTTCCCATTTTCTCTTTTCATCATCGCTGTCCTATTTTCTTTTCTTCTTCACTCCTTGAACAACTTCCACTTTTCCATCGTGACAATGGCTTAGATGAAGGCTGGGCTAGGGTTTGGGCAGGGACATCGGTGGCAGGGACAACGGTGGCGGGGCTAGAGTTTGGGCTGGACCGCGATGTGGGGGCTCTGAACTGGGGACATCGGTGGTGGGGGCTAGGGTTTGAGCTGGGACGACGATGAGGGGGTTTGGGCTGGGACGACTGTGTGGGACTCTGGGCTGACACGGCGGTGGCGAGGGAAGCAATGGCGGAGGCTAGGGCTTAGGCTGGAATGACGATGTGGGGGCTTGGGTTGGGACAGAAGTGGTGGGGATGAATGATTGAGACGTCGGTGCAGTGGTTGAGACAAGGACGTGGGAAGATTGATGGGGTCAGCGGTGCAGGGGGTGAGGCGATAGGGATCAACAAGTGGTGGAGGTGGGGTGGCCAGAGGCGGCATGAGGTTAGCGGGCAGATGGGCGGGAGGGGGGGGGGGGGGGGGCAACAA
>JAULKM010001332.1:0-15407 GCA_032355605.1 Rubia tinctorum
ACCCTTAGGAAATCCCTCTTCTTTGTGGACGACCCCGACTTGCCAATCTATCTACTTAGTTGTATTTAGTGAGCATACTGGGCTTAAAAATTGTATCTTTGAGAGGTACGGCGACGACCTCCCAATTGGTATCTCGGAATATTGTTTGCCCGACCTGTAATTTGTTGTCAAATCGGATGGCTGCGTTGATGAAGTATTGACAAGCTGTAACATGTGACTAGGAAACAATGTAATTTCACTATCAGCATTTCAACACTACGAATATCTACCACATTAAAAATATGTGCATAAAAATTAAATTGAAATACCTCATCCTCGGGGACCCCTAGGAATTCCCATTCCTTTTCAGAGAAATCATTAAGAGACACCTTTTTCTCCTGCTCATTTAGGGTATCCAAATCCTGGTCGATCAGAGTAACTAGCCAGTAAACGACATGTCCAACAGCCTTCCCAACATTGATAAATCTGTGGTTGGCGGAGAGCAATCCATCCTTCGCATGGAATACAGGGTCAGAAACTCGGACATGAGCAACTCCACTTGCTGATGTTTAGCTGTAGCGGTTTTTCTGGAGAAATCCCTTTGCCACCATGGCCTTGGACCCGTCCAGTTGCTTCACGAACAAAGAAACTTTCTCCCCATTCTGTCATGCATTGTATCACATCACTATATTTGTTAGAAAAATATATAACAATATGTTTTAAAAAATACTAGGGATGACATATATAAAATGAAATTGTAATCCAATTTTTTACACCCCATTGTCCTCCTCATCGCTTGGATTACCCTCAGATTTGGTCGATCCAGTGTTGATTTGGCCAAACGCCTTTTCAATGAATGTCTTCAGATCATCGAGCCCCGCAAATATTTGGACCTCTCCAACTGCAGAAACAATTCCCTTGAAATGTTGGTCAAGGTATGCCACCATCACCTTCACCACCGGTTGGTCTGCTGGTTGTTTTTTTAAATTACGGGGCTGGGAGACGAGCTGCTACCGCATTTAATCCTGTTCTGGAACAGATGGGGTCCGACAACATCTTTTAGAAGGTTGGTCTAAGTACCTCTATACCTCTAAGGTGGTCTTTCTTACCAGTTTCCTTTATCATTATGTCCTTCCCGGTTCCAGGACCAATGTGCCCCTAGCAGCCTCCTCATTCATTCGTATTTCTGATTAGTCGTAAAATTTTAAAATTAAAATATAAACATTAAAATGACCAATAATTTGAAAACAATTACAATATCTTCAGCGACGACTCTGTATTTTGGGTTAGTGTATGTGGTCTTATCCGCCAGCTTTGTGGACTCGAGCTACACCAATGATCCCTCCATACTGAATTCCATGTTCCCAATCTCCTACTCAATCTCCTCCTCTGTCAAGCCCTGGGCAGCCAGTTTTGCACTCTCTTCTTCCTTGTTTTTCTCGATGATCCTTTCTCGAGTGACCCAGTGACCACTCCTTCCAGTCCAATGTGTGTAAACCTTTCTCTTTGATTGGTCGCTAGTTTTCGCATTGATTTTCTATCCATATCAAAAAAAAGATCGGTTAGTATTTCGTAACTGATATAAGTAACTCATAATGAAATGGAACTGTGGAGACACGAATGTTTATGAACATGTTACCTTAAATTCTGGTGTCGTCCTCATTTTGTAGAATCTGTGCCACTTTTTTCCTCCATCCATTTGTACTTCTCCCATGATTTTGTCTTCTTTTTGTTTGTGCCATCTTCCACTTGCATGATGTATTTTTTTGGCAATTTTTTTTATTTCCAGTTCCGCTGGGCATTGTCGGCAGTAACGTACACAACCTTTTTCAATTTTTGAAGCTGTACAGGGGTCAAGTTCTGCTCAAACTTGAAGCTGGCTTGAAATTGAATTTACAAAATAAGTGACGCTAGCTACTATTTTTTATGCATATATTTGGTAATAAATTTATATAATATTAATAATGGAAATAATATAATCTCTATCATCAAACAAACTTACCATGATGTCCTTCCAAGCCTCCTCCTTGGTGTCATTGGGTAAGTTATTCCATTGCCTATGTGTGCCGAACTTGATTCGTTGCCTGAATGAATAGTTACAGTATGCGGTCCATGCGGTCCAATTCTTCGTGCAGTCCATGTCAGATAGACTGAACCGTACCACCACCGGATCCCTCTCCTTTGTGAGCATAACTGATTGGCATGTGGTTATACCTCATTCTTTACACCAAGGTCCAATCTGAAATTTGTCGAAAGCTTTGCCATGCTCCCCCCTGCCTTGGACACATCATTTGTCCCGAACTTCTTCTTGGGCCCGTTTTGGCCGGAGGCTCCTCATCCGGTGAGGACGACACTGCATCATTGTCCTCACCGAGTTCCTCATATTTTATGGCTAAAGGAATGATGGGTGTGGGGGACTCGATTTGTTCATCAACTTTACTAGGCGCAACACACTCTTTCTCTTAAACGCAGAAATGATTTTCTTCCTCTTGGGAGGCATGTACGAGGATCACAAATGAAGCTAACATTTTTGAATACCAAGTCTATCCAAAATTCAAACTTCATAACAATCAAAGTGCCACGTCAAACCCAATCAATCTACAACCCCAACCCTTAAATTTTCGCAATCAATTATATCGTGTGTAGAAGCATAACAACAAAATTCATCCGCAATGCAAATTTAAAGGCATAACAACAAACTATAACCACACCTCGAAACAACGACATGCATGGTGTTGAAAAATATTAAAAATCGGCATCTAAGTGTCACATCAAACCCAATCAATCCACCATCTCAAGCGCTTAATTTTCACAATCAAATATATTGAATGTAGAACCATAAAAAAAAACTTTATTCATAATGGAAATGTAAAGGGATAACAACAAACTTTAACCACACTTTGAAACAACGACATTCATGATGTTGAAAAATAATTAACCACATCAAACCTAAATAATCTAGCACATCAATCCTTCAATTTTCACAATGTAATGAAAAAACCCAATTTTATCCACAATGTACAATGCAAACAACCCTTATATATGGCGGAGCACCACCGGTATGCGGCGGAGCACAAACCAATCAGCGGCATATGACTCAAGCGGCGAACCATGAACCACGCGGTGGAGCACGACCCAAACGACGGAGTACTCACCAGGAAAATAACAACCCATTCAAAAGAGCCAGTCACCAGGTTCAAAATCCAAGGCGGAGAACAACGTTGATTATTACGACGATCGAACGGGATCTAAAGGCAATTGTCTCCGACGTAGTTGGGTGACGTAAGGAGAGTCGCTAGATTTTATTTCCGGTGGAAATATATTAAAAGGAAAGGGTAGGGAAGGCGATGAAGTTATGGGAGAAGACGTGGCATAATGAATTTAATGGCCGAAGGATAAAATAGGCTAGAGTAATGGCGCAAATGACAGAGAGAGTAGCGGAACCGCCGTCGGTGAAGTTGCAACTGGCGGCAGTTTGTCTTCCAGGGTTTACATATATGCAACATAGGCACCAGTATAAGTGAACTATGCCGGTGCTTTAAACTTAATATATATAAATATGACATTAACACCGGTAGAAAAATCGGTCACATTATAACAGATACCAGTGCCATTAACCTAGGACATAGAGCAAAGGATTGTTTTCTTTCTAAAGTGTTGAGCACCAGTAGGGAAACTAGTGACATAAATTTATCATACCGGTGTCTTTACTATGAAAAGCAGCTACGTCAGGCTGCTTGAAATGCCCAATTTAATTTTGGACTTGAACAGTGAGCAAAGACTATTTTTTTCTAAGGGTTGAGTACCGATACAGAAACCGGTGCTATAAAATTATCATACCAGTGCATATATTATGAAAAGAAGCCGCGTGAGGTTATTTTAAATGCCAAATTTAATTCTGGAATTGGACAGAGAGCCAAGGCCTATTTTTTCTAAGTGTTGAGCACCGGTTTAACAACCGATGCTATTTGATAACATATTGGTGCCAGGATGTTTTCATATTTTTCCATATGGTTTTAGAATATTTAAACATTTTTCCCTCGCCTCATATTAGCACCGGTATAGCATTTCAAATACCGGTGCTGAAATGTTTAATTTCAACTTTAAAATTATTTTGTTAATACCCAAAACTTTTAACACGTTTATATGGCCATTAATTACCCTTTCATTAGCAATAATTTGATTTATGCATTGCATATGAACATGTTTACGGGGTTCATTTTTCTAATATGTGTTATATAATTAATTTAAAAATAATTACAAATAAGCCCGTCTTAGGGTTATATTCAATACACCTCATTCCATTGCTACCCTCCACTTGAAAAACTTCATTCTAGGTCATTCGAGGAAAAATGTTAGTATACATTCCAGAGTAAATGACAGCGGCTTATATAGTGGTAATGAAGAGATTTTGAGGTCGTTAAAGACGACTTATTCATGGCCGATAAATGATACCAACTTTGTGTTTAGCTTGGAAAATACATTAGGATAGGAAAATGTTCGATTAACTTTAAGTGGAATTCCATTTGGAGTCACCATCAATTTTTTTACCTTTTGCATTTTAGTCCCTTCAAGATTCTTTGAATTATCGGAATCTAAAATTGGATTAGCAAAAATGAAATTCAATATCTTGGGAGGTCAAATATGTGTTTTGGACTTGGTTGTATCATGTGAAGTGCCTTGTTTGAGGACTTAGATCACTGCACTTAATTCTTATTAAATTGCATTAGGGCCCATATGTTTGTTTGCAAAAGGAGTATTGCTCCAAAGTACATGATTTTTGGCATTGTAGGATTTTGAACTTTGATTTCAATAAAAGTAATTTTCTTGAAAATTTTTATTTTGGAAAAATGGAATTATAGTGAAAACAGTGGTTAATTACCGTAGCCCATATTTTCAAACCGATGCAAATAGGGAATTGTACCGTTTCCTTTGGGTTGAGCATCAGTGCATAAACCGGTGCTCATAGAATTATACATGTGCAGGATAACCCACAAATTTATATGAAAACGTTGAAGCAACGTTATAAATGCATTATTGATAAAAATGAAAAGACGACACTAAAAATTTTGGCCCAAAAAATTTGGATTATTGTGCTACATAGTTTTTCCAAAAACCATCGTGGGAATTAAGAAAGAACAACATAATGTAATCTTTAAAATTCAAGAATAGTTATGTGAAAACGGTTCTCATTCTTCAAACGAATCTGTGTTTTCCAAGTCATGCGACGTAGATCCCACATGGATGTCCGACGCCATCTCATTGTCGCTGACACAACGGGAAAGGTCAAACTGCATTCACTGCTTCTGAAAATTGGTAGCTCATCACTTTCCTTATATGGTCAAACTATTTTCGTTGAAATTGGCAATCCAACTGCAAACTTTGAAGCCCCGACTCCAGTGTCGACACCCTGGATTCAATGGACGGCACCATAGATTGCGTTGGTTCTACCTTGCAGAATTAATCACCAGAAATGTGTGTAATAAGATGGCCAAATATGTCGTTGTCATAGTTTGGAACCCCCATTTTCGAACACAATAACGAAATGAGGCTGCAAAAAGCATAGGGTGCACTTTTAACCTTGTCCCGTGCAAGATACCGATGCATTGCTACCCCAACATTCCAACGAAGCTTATTTTTAATTGCATGCAACAACAATATCCGACACTTGTGAACTTCGGTGCTCACAGTAATTGGGTCAATACGACATGCTACGAGATGATACCACACATTCATTTCTTGTGTAAGTAATTTCTTTAGAATTTTTGACCACCCGAGAAACACTATTACGTCAACATTCGTGCCTCCCATTTTGATTCCTTGCACGATTCTTTTATACTCACAGAAGTCCAAATCATGGAAGGGATCATCTTTGAAGATTTATATAGGTCGTCTTCCTCTTTTGGTACATTTGGCAGTCTATACAATTCATTGATAACAATTGGTGATAGGGGGGATAATTTCCCATGACATAAAACTATTTCGGAGCTCGATTGACACCGCAGGTTTGCATAGAATTCTCCAACGATGGTCAGGTTGAAGGCGGCTGGAGTTGCATAAAGTTTTTCCCATGGCAACTGCTTAATGGTTTCAAGAAAAGGTGGATTTTCTTCTACTCTCCTTTCAGGATAATGCTTCAGCAGCCGATAATTTTGGGCTAACACTAAGGCCTCCTCAGACTCAAATCTATCCTTCAACTTGTTTGAATGAGATCCACTTGTCGGGGAAGAAAATTCTTCTTTCCTAGGCCTATTACTTGGAATTTTAGGAGTCATAACCTTTAATGGACATAGAAGCGTTTTATCAAACATCTTGTGTGCAAAGTTATGTACTAAAAATTGTAAAGAATTCTTACAACATAACAATCCAATCATCCATACAATAATAATCCAATATGTGGAAGACTTATACAAAATCACAAATGAATCCAAATTAGAACCATAATCGAATGCAAAACAATCCATGTTTAAGTTTGGGATAGCATCAAATGTTATTGATTATGTATTCATCGCCCAAATACAAGATTCCATGTTATGAGATCAATATAAGGGCTAATCGAAAAGGTGATGTTACCTTGAAGTGTATTGGAAGACAACTTGAAATTTATCTGATGTCAATATCGAAAGAACCTTAACTGAATGGAACAAAGGAATATTGATGAACCTTAAAGTGTTCAAGGCTTTTAGCATAGGTGCCTACTATTTAAAGTAGTTGCATTGGGCTGATTTACATGTGGAATTCAAATCTGGAGTTAGGCAGAGGCTTAAAGGTCATTTTTTCTAACTATTGTGCAACGGTATTAAAGCCGGTGGTAATACAATTTAGAAATCGGTGACTATTTGGATAAAGCAACTGCGCCAGGCTTCTTTTAATGCAGAATTCAAATTTGAAAGTGGGCAGAAGCTTAAGGTTCATTTTTCTTACTAAGTGTTGAGCAACGATATGCAAGTCAGGACTAACACCATTTCAATACCGAGGCCTATTTGGAATAAAGAAGTTGCGGTGGGCTGCTTTAAATGTGGAATTAATTTCTGGAAATGGGCAGAGGCTTAAGGTTTGTTTTTTCTAACTATTGAGCATCGACATCTACTCCGGTGCTAAAAGTTTAATAAACCGGTGCTTATTTTATTTAAGTAGCTGCGCCTGACTCCTTTAAATGCGGAATTTAATTTTAGAAGTGGACATAGGCTTAGGGTTTTTTTTCTAAGTGCTGAGCACCGGTATATAAATTGGTGATATTGCATAAAATATCGGTGCTCATTGTCTGAAAAGGCAGCCCGAAGAAGATGCCTACAAAGAATACAACATGTGCCCAGTCTTTTTTGCACTGGTATGAACAGGTTCTAATGCATATTTTACAATTGACCATTGAACATGCAAGATCAATCAATGTCTTAATACGGATCACTAGGGACCACTTATATTTCATTTAAGCTCTTTAAAAAAAAAGAGCCTAAAAAATAGAAGGAAACATGATACACTCAATCCCTATCTTTTACGTTTAAGTACCACATCACCCCCCACAATATGACCATTCTTATCCACCCACAAACCGTCCCCATGTGATCATCTACATACGGGTGGTTCACCCACGTCCTCCAAACTCGAGAATGCGGATGGAAACTCCCCAATATCAAATTTAACAGGGCGGTCAATTTCATCCTCAAAATAAAATATCTTCCCATGTAGGACAATATGCCACTTCTCATTGCTTGGGTCTTGAATATAAAATACTTTACGAGCTTGGGCGACTAGGATGAACTTGTCGTTCTCGTAACCGATTCGATTCAGGTGCACCAGTGTAAAACCCATCAGCTTCTCAAAATGGACACTTGCGCCATTTTTGACCCATTGACACTTGAAGACAAAAACTTTAAACTCCACATAATCCAACTCCCATATCTCCTTGATCACACCATAAAAGGACATAACATCAACGATAGGGTTTTTGTCTTTCTGGCTCGACTACCACATGGATTTAGATTCAACGTAAACCCCGTTGTTCTGAGTAGTTCTCTTGTTATCTATGTCAACTATAGAGAAACTAAATCCATTCATGTCGAAGGCCAGGTATCTTTTCACCGTGTAATTAAGTGTCCGTGCAAATGCACGAATCTTAGCAGGCATTCCACCCATATTGCAAAGATTGCAAAACCAGTTGACAAACGTTAAAGAATGCTCCAGTTGAATCTGATTCTACGACCATTCTTGATAGATTTCCTTTAACAATGAAAGGTGCTCCTCAACATAAACTGCAGTCTCACTACTGTTTCGCAAAACATAAAGGTGTACTTTCATCAACTCTCTATTGTAGGGAGTGTAAAGTGTACCTTTGGACCGTGGGATTCCATTCTTACGACCACTTTGCACATGGTGCTGACTCCAAGTGCTATCTTCCCAATCAAATTCATAGTGCAATGCTCAATGATCTCCTCAATGACATACCTCTGCATAATGTTGACATCGGGTCGGCTACGATTTTGTACGTAGGCCTTAAAGACCCCCATGTGACGCTCGAACGGGTACATCCAATGCATTCCCACTGGACCGCATAGTCTGATTTCCCTAACCAAATGGACGACGAGATGTAGCATAATGTGGAAGAATGCTGGAGGAAAGTACTTCTCAAACAAACACAACACTACAATCCCTTCACGTTCCAAATCATCAAGCTATTTCCTACTAATATTCTTACGACAAATGGAGTTGAAGAAAAAATACATGCGCATAATGCAAAATCTCACCTCCTTTTCCATGACACCCCAGATAGCAACGGGCAAGATCTGTTGCATTAAGACATGAAAATCATGTGATTTTGAAATATTCGGACGCAATTCACCGTTCACAAACCAACTTACATTGGAATAGTAGCCAGAAGTTACCTTCACCCCCTTATTACACCCACAAACCGACTTCCTCTTGGTCATTGAAAGACTATAAAGGGCTGGTGGAAAGTATGTCCACTTACCTTTCACCTGTGGAGCTAAATCAAATATTATACCCAGTTCAACCAAGTTCTTCCATGCATTGAAGCTATCCTTGGTCTTTCAAGGAATGTTAAGGAGAGTTCCAATTAAACTCTCACACACATTCTTCTCCATATGCATCACATCAAGACAGTGGTGAACCACCAAATTCTCCCAGTACGACAAATCAAAGAACATCGATCTTTTCTTCCATGGTCCATCGTTAGGTGCAACCACCTTCGATATCTTTTTTCCAAGTACAACATTTAACTTCCTCACCTTGTTGTGGATGGAAAAATCACTCAATATTCTTGGCGCCCTCCTTCACTCCCTACCGCCAATGAAATGAATTGCATCACCTCGTAAATTGTGCTTCGTAGGGAGAAATTTACGATAGCCAAGATACATGGTATTCTTACCATTCTTTAGCTGTTGGAAATCAGTACCTTCCTCGGATAAAAGACATGCTTTGTGACCTTTAACCACATAACCAGAAGATTACAATAAGCTGGAAAATCATTTATCGTGCACAAGAGCATGACCTTCAAATTGAACTTGGTCTCACAATAACCATCGAACATATCAACACTGTCAGACTATAAAACTATCAAACCTTCAATGAGAGGGGCTAGATAGGTATCGATGTCGTTTCCCGATTGTCTCGCACCAAAAATTATCAAAGACATCAAAATGTATCTTCACTTCATGGAAAGGTAAAGAGGTATATTGTAAATGGAAAGCATAACCGGCCATGAAATATATTTCGAAGACATGTTACCCAAGGGATTCATACCATCAGTACATAAAGCCATTCTCAAATTCCTGGGTTTGGCTACAAACACTAGATGTATCGTGTCAAAATTCTTCCACTGATCTGCATCTGCAGGGTGACTGATAATGTCATTATCAAGACATCTCTTGTCCCTGTACCATGTCATGCTCTTCGCATCCTCGGCATTCTTAAACAACTGCTTCGGCCTCAGGACAATAGGAAGGTATCACACACATTTAGCGGAGACATATTTCCTTACCTTTACCTCAATCTCATTATTGAGAGCTTCAATCCTCTGTTCCTTATAATGAAGAACATGATATACGGGGTAGAACACCTCTTTCTCCAAGTGACCCCTATACAAAACTCAATCATTGGGGCATGCATGTATTTTTTATATTCCATCCCTATTGGACACAAATTCTCTTCGCATCATATAGGTTGTCCGGTAAACCATTTCCAGATGGCAGCTTATCATTCAAAAAATTGAGAAACTTATCCATGCTAGTATCACTCCAAGAACAAACACATTTTATGTTAAACAACTTCATCAAACATGATATAACATTGTCGTTCTTCTTGCAATCGGGAAACAACGGTTTATCCTTCTCATCCAGAAATTTTGACAGTACATCGGGCCTCCCCCTAAATTCATCCATCACCTCCTCACATATGTCATCCAAATACACATCCTCAAAACATTCACCCTTGCGACCTACAACCACCTCCGGCGATGGTTTCTCACCATGAAAAGTCAAAACCAAATAATCCTTTGAAACATTCTCTTGTAGAAATGGAGTTGCAACAAGTCCTGATCGTCAGTATTGTTACGATTCTTACAATCACAACAAGGAAATAAGATTCTCATACACATGCTTCCGTCTCTCGATGACACGGTACAATCAACAATCAAATCAATGTGCATCATTCCACTTCACCAAAAAATATATACACTACTATCCAAAAAAACTTAATTGTACTCATGAAACATCAATTTTCAATCCACAACATGCAACATCACATTAGTACCACAACTTATCAAACCACATGCTTGAAAAAGACATCCAATACATTAACAATTCTACCCTAAAAACCCATTCTATGCATAATGTGAACCAACATTACTATGATCAAATGTACCCCCCATGCAAAAAATAAATGCCAACCTATGATTCCCCACATACATAAAAAATAATTAGTAAATTAAAGAAAAATGTAAAATTCCTTTAAGAGTATTCATTGATGAAAATTCAATGTATTCTTCATCCAAAAATTGCCATAAATGAACAAAAAAACTTCTTCCACTTTTTACCCGCCACAAAAAAGGTGGTAAGTAGGCATTTAATACACCATTAGCACCGGTATTAGTAGTATATTCATGTGCAATAGTTTGGTTTAATAGAACGGTAGGGGTACTAGTGCTAACAGTCAAATTTTATGATATCCTACGTGTTTTAGGCATCATCAATGGTATAAATATAAAAACGATGGTGAACTTATTTTCCCTGTAAGACTGCAAGCATGTTGCACCGGTATAAAAGTCGGTGCTAGTTACAAAACCTTAAACTAGTGCTGGTTTATTTCATTTCCCATTTTTTCCTATCAGCACCAGTACAAAAAGTTACACTGGTGCATAAATATCATTATTCCACGTTATTTTAGTACTAACACCGGTTCTCAACTCCGATGCACAATTTATTGATGCTCAAAATAGTCATTTTGCTTCCTCCTTCTCACATTGGCACTGGTATGTTAATTACGTTGCATTTGTTCACAAAGGCACTAACCACGACATTTTTCCCTGTTTCAGCAGGTGCTATTGCCAAAACTTGCACCTATTTCCTGGATCTGGTACCCTTATACCGGTGCTTATGGGGGTGTTTTCCAGTAGTGTTATAAGGAGTGGTCTCTCCTAAAAACGCTTATTACGATAGTGCTGATCTGACCTCATCTTTTTTACATAAGTGCTTACTTAACCCCGTATGTTTTACTAAAGTGCTGATCAAAACCGGCCGGTGGAGGATTTTGGGGGGTCGGAGTTTGGAAACTTTTGAGAAGGATAATATCGTCTTTTCCTTTTTTGAAAATTTGTTTTTTCAAAGGGGTACAATGGTCATTCTGAAACATTCCGGCCACAATTAACACCCGTCTCATCCTTGCACTACCCCGCTATACCCAGTATATATACACTAATTTAATATGCACTAAACTATTATTTATCCATAGGCACATATCTGCCCTATAATATTTTCATGTAAATAGTTATTAAATTTTTAATGTTAAAATTATTATTTAAAATCAAATTTTAGTGTTTTTAGAGATATAGGTGGGGTGAGTACAAGGAATTTGAAGTGGGTAGGAAGACCCGAGTGAGTGAATGGGTGGGGTGGATTTTATATAATACCCGATAGGGTGGGGTGGATTTTAATGTTGTACCCGTCCGGGATGATGAGGCAATATGAGTATGAAAATTTTAGGTAGACATTAATATGGAGGGACTAAAATTTGAACCCCTGACTCCATTGTTACCCCAAATTTGACTCATGACCAAGTTGACTTGGTTTTATATTAAATGCTTGACTTTTTATAACTATATTGGTTTTGGGTTGAATAAGTGTAGAGTTATGTAGCGGATTTATCAGGTTGAATCAGGTTTGGGTTAAATTACATTCGGGTTGTTTACGGGTTTTGGTTGATTTTGAGTTTGGGTTAAAGTTGGGTTCAGGTCCAGATTATCAAGTCATATTCGCGTTTCGTGTTGAATTCCGTGGTGTTGGGTTCTGGTCGATATTTATTGGATTAGAACCAAATTTTGGGTCGAGTTTGATTGCGTCAGGTTTGAGTCCAGATCGATATCTCTCGGGTTAGAATCGAGTTTGGTTGAATTTCGCTGTGTCGATTTGGATTGAGTTCTCGGTTCGAGTTAGATACACTCTAAACAAATTAAGCACAAATGATATATTGATATTCAAAGTTTCATTTTTTAAATAAGGAAATGAAGAAATTTTCATAAAATATGATTGATCAACGTAAGTTGGGGGAATAATTTAAATATTTAATAGCAATAGCTCAAGTTTCTGTGCAATCTTATGTTCCCAATATTATGTGCAAGGGTTTCAAATCAAAGTAAATATGGATAGGAGAATTAACTTTGAGTTTTGCAATATTTTCCAATATGTTTACAACATAATGTCTTTGCTTGAATCACAAAGTTATAATATCAAACTGAGTTGGTCAGTTAAGAGAACCCATATGTTTCTATTCAACATTGTAAAATCGAATTGATAATTATACATTCATATGAAACCAAAGAGTGATGATCTTACTAGCCATATTATCCCCGCGTGCTAATAAAAAAGGTTGTAAAAATTCAATTTACAACTTGTTTGCATATACTATGTACACTAAGACTATTGATGTAGAATGGTGTAGATCCTATGAGGATATCCATAAGCATAATTCAGACTTGGATGTCAAGGGTGTAAGTAGCCAGGCCACCATACCAGTTACGTTGTGAAGCAAAATGTGGATGAAACATTTTCTAAGAAAATCAAGGATAATGGCCATAAATTTCCTCTGATCCATGAGCTTGGGAAGTGGGATTTATAGAAAACGGTAATGGAGATTCATGCATGTACGATGGATCGTCATCTAGATGATGGAGCTAGCAGGGAGAATTAGAGTGATGTTAGGGAAGTTGATCTCCCAAAGGCCCCGCCTCACCAAGTGAGTACCTTTGGCACTACTAGAAAGTGAAGGTAAGAGAAGAATAATGTTGCTAAGCCACTTACTCATGGTGCTAGTGGGTCAATGGGTAACCGGGTTGATTAGCCTATAGCTCCCAGGCTTTGTTCATTTATTTTCAATTGATGTATTAGAAATTAAACTATAAGGAAAATAAATATTTTGGGACTTCACTGTGTTAATTTAATATTTTTCTTTTTAGGAATGTACCTCTGAGAATTGTATCTTTTATGTTTTTCAGAGTTGAGTATTTTGTCAAAAGGGTGTTGTATTTAGCATGAACTTGGCCATGAGCGAAGCATCGTCTTTGGATGGTAGCGAGAGGCCATATCTGATGATGATATAGTTAGTCCTTTGGGAGAGAAGTATTTGGAATTGGCTGCTAAGTGTAGTTACAAAAAACTGGGTGTTAAGGGTGTTTATTGGCAGAGGATGTCCAATATGCATATTGATGTTGCTGTTGAGTATGACATTGGGGTTGATGAGTTTATGCGACAATATTCCAGCATTTTAGGTTTATGTAACGAACCAAAAAACTAGAATAAGAGGGGAGATGTAAATAAGTATGGCCCTTCGCCACATGTCATTTCGAGGGTGACTTAGGGAAACCATGAAACTTAGTATCCTAGATTTGGAAGTTGTAGATGCGTATCTTCGAATGTATCAATTCATTTGATTACTATAAGATGAACCCAATCTAGAATATGAACCATAAAAGAAAACACCTAGTAAACCGATCACAAGAATACCAACTACGACACCTATTATCCAAAGAGGAATTCTTCCAGTAGTATCGTCATTTTACCCCGCTTCACTCTGTATTTCATCAAGTGCTCATGCTAGATAAATAAACAGTCATGGATAATTATTAGGTGAAATCATTCTGAATGCGCTAAGAAATTATCCAGAATTCTTAGTAATTCTCTTTCATTTTCTTAATTGAAGACATAATTGGAAAATAAAACTGAAAGTACAAAAATGATTAATAACCCCCAGTGTACGATTCAATTCATTATTTTATTCTTCTAAGATTGTGTCATAGTTGTAAAATTTGGATACAGGTTTATCGTTGGATGAACTGTATTGCTGATATAGATCCTAAAAAGAAGACGGTGGGAACAACTAGTCCGTGAATAGCCAACCACCTACTGTAAAAATTGGATAGGTTCGATCTAAAGAAAACTATTATTTCTAAGCAGACAGATCGTATAGATGAGTTGTTCGATCAGATAAAAGAACTTCCCATTGAATGCCATTTTTTGAGAGCAATGTCTGACGAGTGAAAAACTCATTATATCGATGTGCATGAGTACATTTTTCAATTTTACTAAGTAAGAGGCTATTGAGAGGAGAATCGAGCGTCCAGAAGTTTCTTTTTCCCAACTTGAAAAGCTATGTTGTACTCTTGAGGCATCACTCAAAATTCATCATGAATTATACGCAAACCTTCCCGAAGAGATTGTTAAAGCTCTATATATGAGGTCTAGAGGATCTAATTAAGTGTTTGCAACCCTTTTTCGCCATTTGGAACATTAGGTTGAGGAATTGTAGCATAGCATAGAGACCTATATATACTCAGTATATTTAGTGAGAATTCAACTAAGACGTTCAGACTATGGGCCAATTCTCGACTGTAAGTCTTACAATGTGAAGAACGTGAGGCAAATGGAGGCATTTAGGGGTACATGCAATAAGGCATATCCTCACATGCATTAGAAGTTGGAAGAGATCTTATAAAACTAGGATAATAATGGAAAGCTTCGGATTCCGAGCTTTCTTATTGATGTGGTACCCTTGGAAGGGCTAGTGCATCCAAAAATAATCTTGGTTGATGGCTAGCTGATGTATGTGATTGGTGTTGTTTATTTAGGATATTAAATTGAGCTTTTACGAGGATAATGTGCACTTTAGGTGTGTTTTATGTGCAGATTTAATGATGGGAGAAT
>JAULKM010001343.1:0-15406 GCA_032355605.1 Rubia tinctorum
GAATAATCTTCCACTGCATTCCATCAAATATGGGATCCTAATACCCGTGCATTTTTTAGGGATTACTGCGAGCCTGATGAAGTTGGCTACGATCCGACTGATAGTGGCAGAATACTTCCTACTTATGTTCAAGTGACAGGGGAAGTTGCTCTGGGTATGAGATTTCGTAGCAAACCGGAATTGGTTGATGTAATAGCTAGGTGGAGTTCAAAGATGAACAGAGAACACAGAGTTGTGGAGAGCAAGTCACGTACATGGTACGAAAAATGTAGGGAAGTCTTCGAAGGAACTGACAATTACCCGTGGATTGTAAGAGCCACTGTAATGTCTTCCCACGGGATGTAAGAGATCACCAAATGGGCGAGCAGTCATTCTTGCATTGGTGATGGGCGGTCGGATGGTAACACTAACATGACATCGTTGATGATCGGTCGCTCCATCCGATATCAGATTGAGACCAACCTCTCGTTCACTGTCAAAGATGTTATAGAGCATGTGCGGAAGGAGTCCAAAGTGACAATTTCGTACAAGAAGGCATGGTACGGTCGCTAGAAGGGTATTGATTTGGCCTTCGGAACCTAGGAGGATTCGTTTGAGAGGTTGCCCACGTTCATGGATGAACTGGTTAGAGCTCATCCGTCCACAGTTGTCAATTGGGCTGACGTACCGGATAGAGTTCATGGTCCCGATTTCAGGAAGTTTAAGTTTGTTTTTTTGGTCATTTGGTCAGGTCATCAAAGCCTTTCGCTAATTCAAGCCAGTTATCAGTGTGGATGGTACTTTCCTGAGGGGGGCGTACTTTTCAACAATGCTAGTTGTTGTCCACGACGCAAATGATTATGTGTTGCCCATCGCCTATACGATAGTATACGCTGAGACGAATGAGAGCTGGCACTGGTTCATGCTCAAGTTGCGTGAACATGTGGTGGCCAATGACTTGAGGTCCATAAGTGTCATATCTGATCGGCATTCCGAGATCCTGAATGCAATGGAAACCATCGAAGGATGGATGGAACCAGCAGGAAACCATCATTTTTGTTTGAGACATTTCCAATCCAATTTCCTTAGTGCGGAAGGGGGGAAGTTTAAAAATGCCCACTTGAATACCCTAGTGTGGCAGCTAGGTAGTGCCAGACAGGAACGGAAGTGGCGAGAGTTCAAGGAGGAGTTGAAGGAGGTCGAACTTGCTGCGTGGACGTGGTTGAAAGCACATGATAGGAGTAAGTGGTGTCTCGCTTTCGATGGCAACCGTAGGTGGGGTATTCTTACAACGAACATGTCTGAGAGTTTCAACAACTGTCTGAGGCACGCACAACATCTACTAATAACTGCTTGCATAAACGCAACTTTTGAAAGAACAGTCGAAATGTTTGCTCAGAGGTTAGCTGAGACGACTAACTCGAGATACCCTTACATTACACTAGTACATGTAGACATGCAGTTACTATGGCAGTAAACGATTCTTATGTTTTCTTATTTTGTAGTTATGAGTTGCCTACCTGAATTTGGAAGAAATTTGAGGAAAACGACAGCAGGGGCCAGGGACATGTTGTGAACGTGTACGATTGTAGTTTACAAATTTATAATGTTGTGATGAGGACATTCGACAGTGGTGTGGTTGAACGTCATTACACTGTGAAATACCTTATGATACGGTGTAGTTATCGGGAGTGGCAAATGTTTCGGCTGCCGTGTTCCCATGCCTTAGCTGTCTGTAGGAAAAGGCGGGATAATCCTAAGGACCTATGTGATGCGGCCTACTACACGACAACCTTCGTATATCAATACAGTTCAGGTTTCATGCCTCTTCGTGATCCATCAATGTGGGAGTCGTCAGACTGGAGGCTGGTCCCAGATACAGAAAGGTTTCGTAATAGGAGAAGGGGCCAATTTGCGGAGAGAATGATAAAGAATAAGATGGACGAAAGAGTACCCGGTGATCGTAGAGGGGTCTGAGGGAGGCGTCCTGCATAGGGAATTGCTTGTAGTGTTAAGTTACTTAGAAGCATATTTATTAATTTTTATTGCAGACATTAGTTTCCGCTATTTGACATCTATCTACTTGCAATTTTCGTAGCTGTGATTTTCGTGTTGACACTCTATCTATGTTATTCTACACTGCTTTTCTATGTGATTCATTCACTCGTTATCAATATTTCGTTTTGTTTGGGGATACCACATGGACCATCCGGGACCCATCGACGATGAGTTGCTCTATTTACACTCGAAGCACCGTGCAAGGGCCATATACATCGGTGGCTTGGAGGATACAACCTTGCAAGTCAGACGTTGTGATGGAGCGTGTTGGGATGTTGACATGCCTGAGGGCGTCATGCATTACGTTCATGAGGTGGGCTTTCAGGGCCTCCTCTATTCTGCGCCAATACAAATAGATCATTCGCTCATCACGGCTTTGGTAGAGCGCTGGAGACCCGAGACCAACACATTTCATCTTCTGGTGGGCGAGGCTACTATTACGTTGCAGGACGTGGGTGTGCTTTGGGGTCTTCCTATCAATGGCATGCCTGTCAGAGGTTATGACCAGAGAAGGCAACCGCCAGAATGGTAGACGGTATGTACTGACTTCTTAGGGGAAACGCCCCCCCTTAAATGCCATCCACGGGGGTTGTATCAAGGCCTCCTGGTTGGGTGACGTGCTGCGCATTCGCCTCCCGAGTGATGCCACAGACATTGACTGGCAGCAAAGGGCGCGGGTATTCATGCTACTCTTGCCCGGTGGGATGCTTATGTCGGACACTTCGGGGTATAAGATCCCTCTCCTTTACTTGTCCCCACTCTTATACTTAAATATGGCACATCAGTTTAGTTGGGGGAGTGCAATTCTGGCACACCTGTATAGGAGTTTATGCGACGCCGCAATCCCGCCGGCAAAATCCATATCCAGCCCACTTGTCCTCCTTCAGGTAACATTGCGATTTAAACATTATCACTTCTACATTGAATTTAAATGGTGTCGTTAACTTCATCTTCTCCTCACTATCACTACTTTCTAGTTGTGGGCGTGGGAGAGAATACCTAGCATGCGTCCCGTAGGTTGACTACCGCTGACCAACAACATAAGGGCAGTTGGGTCCAGGTTCGTATTTAGTAATTTACAACATACTTTCCACAACCACTCCCTGACAAAACATACGTGGTGTTCTTCATTCTTCCCTGGCCAGGTGGAGAGGCCAATTTTATTTATCAAGATCACCGATGCATGTGCTCAGTGTGTACCGTGATCAGCTAACAACTCTCAACGACCGTCAGGTACAACAGTGATTCTTCACTTTCCTATACATCAGTTGCGACCAAATTTATTGATTACCGTCTCAGTTACAACTTGTCCTCATTTTCTCCTAGTTCATTTGGCAACCATACTCAGAGCATCTGTTGCAGCTTCTACCCCCATATTGTACCTTCGGTAGGAACAACGGGTTGCTGACTATCAACCTCATTTCCTGGCACATGGTCGAGGGTCACCATGTTCACCGAGTGCTCCGACAGTTTTGTTACATCCAACCAATACCAGTGCAGTTAGTGCCCAAGGAGGTCCAAAAAACAACATTCACGGGATCGTCGAGGGAGGTCGAATGTGAATTGGTGAATTGTACTGAGCACGCATGTTAAGGCATGGGAGCAGCAGGAAAACTTTGTCGCACCAATCCTGGGAGTTGCTGATCCATACAAGCCTGACCGGGAATACATGAAGTGGTATCTCCGAAACACAGTGACCATGATTGCCCGTCCAGGAAGGAGCAAAACAGTTATATAGGGGTTTCGGGGAGATGGAGCAACGTTGGAGTACATGGTATTCGTTACTGTTGTCCAACAACTTTTCATTACTACATGATATTTAACCTATTCATTGAATCTAACATTTTTTCTAATTGTTGCAGATGCAGGTTATGTCCAGGGTGCGGCTCAGGCATGAAATTAATGTGGACGCATGTCCCCCACCGTACGCAGACATTATCAGGGCCACACTCAAAGATGTCACTGGTGCTCTAGCATTTGCGCAAGCGCCATCCAGGGTGCACTACTACCAGCCACACGTACACGCTGAGGGACCTCCACCTGATGTCAGGTACAACGAAATCAGAAGCCAACGTTCAACTCCACCAGGTAGACAAGGTGGTCGCCGATGGCGCCCAGTATCCCCTACTGCTGACGTTGGTTCCTCTCAAGCTGGGCCTTCACATGCAGATCCGGCGTACGAAGGACCATCAGATGCTGGACCTTCGCACTACACCGCTTCACCAGTGCATTCCAGTGCATACCGTACACCATCTGGTATTTATGATGATTTCTCTCTAACTGATCCGTTCCATACATCTAGCGGTTCTCAATTTCAGCATCATCCACTTCATGAAGCCGAGGAAGAATATGCTACGGAAGATGACTTAACGGAGGGAATGCAAGATCAACCCTTACCAGGGTCTCCTCATTCGCCTGTACGGAGACGCACATCGCGCACGATATGCCCACCGCCATGTGGAACAGGATGAAAGCTTTGCGGAGGGCGTCCTTAGTTTAGTCGAGGCGGGTTCAACTAAACCTGTAATAAAAATACCTACATTTCTACCAACCGAATGTGAATGTTTTTGTATTTTTAATACACCATTGTGCACAAATTTAATAACACATGTGCATGATTATCATTTCGTGTGTGACGATCATGCTGATAAAAAAGTCAATTCGGAAATATATGTCATACATTTATCCAACAAAGGAATAATACATTCATCCATGGGAAACATATATATTTACACACACACGCACACATATATATATACACACACAAATATGTACACATATATGTGAAAAATGAAAATTAATCTAATTAAATTTTTTGTTACTTAAGATCAAATTTTCAGTATATGGTTTCTCAAACTCCCCCAATCGTTACTAAAATTAAAGTTTTGTTTTCATTCCAAAGGCCGCAATTCACATATGAGTCCTCCTTATTATTTTAAAATTTTATTTTTCGCCTTCTCCGAAAATGAAACCACGAAACATGAAAACATTACAACTGCTCGTATTTCATTTCCCGCATTTCGAAAAGTAAAAAAAAAGGGTACATAACAAAAGCAATGTTAAGGCTGACAAAAAAATTTAAATTGGTGCATGAGGATGCATTAGCAAAACGCGTCCTCCGTTAAGGCTGAAAAAAAATTAAATAGGTGCATGAGGACGCATTTGCAAAATGTGTCCTCCGTTAAGGCTGGAAAAAATTAAATTGGTGCATGAGGACGCATTTGCCCCTTTAATATCCAACCTCCCCGTTAAAACCTATCCAACATCCAAATCCCTCCCACCCTCCCCTTCCAAGCATGCACTCTACAAAAAACATACTCCTAAACCCTGATCCGTAAGATTGATCCATCGAACTCAACTATATACACAACTTCAACTGGACACGATTAAGGCACACAAATCACCTCAGTCACGGAACACCACCACAAAAAAAAATTACCAACTACAATTGAAAAATGTCATCAGTTACTTGTGCATTGTAATTACCTTGAACCGGGGAGAAAATATCATTAACTTCATCGACGCGCATAAAATGAATGTACGTTGAAGAAGTCATCCCAAGACTAAGGGGAAGATGTCCATGCAACGACTAATTCAGTCTATGGAATTGGCTTGCGTCGACTTCATTACATAGACAATCAATTCTACAGTCAAAGTTTTATAGGCCAATGCAAAGCAAGAAATGTCCATACAAACGATTAGCTCCTTTTCAAAAAACGATTATTTCAGTTCATATTACGCCATGCTGATTCCTATTTTCTCTCTGTTATTGTTGATTGCCTACGCTCCTCCCACCCGGGCTTCATCACCATCCTCGATGGTGAAGCCCGGGTGCGAGGACCAGGCCCGGTGTGGAAACGTGAGCATTCCATATCCATTTGGTACCACACAGAGCTGTTGCCTCAACGAGCGTTTCCTGATCCGGTGCAACCAGTCTTCCGATGGCCTTCCGACGCCGTATCTGAGGAACAGCAGCTACGAAATCACGCATATATCCCTCCAAGGTCAGCTGCGGGTTTTGAGCGACGTAGGATATGACTGCTACTCCGAGACGGGGAATAATACAGCAAGGTATGATCCCACGAGGAGCATCGGCAGACCCATGACTTTCAACAGTACAGCCAACAAGTTCATAGCGGTTGGCTGCGACACTTTTGCTCTCGTCAATGGCTATTCTATCAAACCACGTCGGTTCACCACTGGCTGCATGTCCTCCTGTGGGAACCGGGAAGATGTCAGCGACCGGGACTGTTCCGGTATCGGCTGTTGCAAGATATCGATACCCGGTGGATATTCGCAGATCAATTTCACGATCGGCAGCTACTACAACCACACTGGATTGGCCTCTTTCAACAACTGCAGCTACGGGTTTGTTGTCGAAGAAGCAGCTTTCGAATTCTTCGCTGATAATCTCACGAAGATGGCGCCGGCTGTCCCCGTCGTGATAGATTGGGCGGTGACAAAGTACGTGCATTGTGAAGAGGCTAAAACCAACTTAGCATCTTACGTTTGTACGTCCCAGAACAGCGAATGCTATGATCAGCCTGGGGCTATTGGTTACCGGTGTCGATGCAAAGACGGTTTCGAGGGCAACCCTTATCTCCCAACTGATGGCTGCCATGGTATGGAGATCAACTCATGAAGATTCCCGTTTTTAGTTTTTTGAAGTTTTATGCATGACATGAATGATAACTTCACAGATGTTGATGAATGTGCAAGTTGGAGATGTCCGGGCAACAGCACCTGTGTTAATACTGTGGGAAGTTATGATTGTGTTTGCAGTCGAGGTTCCCGGTGGGTTGAAACTGCTAATAGCACTGTGAAAGGATATTGCATGTTTGATCCACAGCCATACAACAAGAAGCACTGGCCTATATACGCAGGTTAGATATATTCCACACCCACAAATTAATAATTCACTCCAGGCGGGGCGGGGTGAGGTTAGAGATGGCAATCTGCGCGCATAATCATGAAGCGGGGGGTTGCCTTTTTCTTCTTCTTTAATGTTATATACTTACTCAGTCCCACCAGTAATGACATGTTCACTTTTTCAAAGTCAAATTTGATGAATTTTAACCGTAAATGTAAATTAATAAATATGAAATAAATCTATCATGTGACATGTTGTTGAATTCATTTTAACATATATTTTCTAAATATCAATTTTTTTAAATATATAATTGGTATATTTAGTTAGATATATTAACGGTCAAACATGATCATTGGAAACCGTAAAAAACAAATAAATCATTACTGGGGACGGAGGGAGTAGTACTATAAAAAGAGCATGATCAATTCAATAACCTAACCATACTCTCTCTGTCCCACAATTATTGGTGTGTTTACATTTTCAAAGTCAAATTTAAAAAACTTTGACTCTAAATATAAACTAATTTATTTATAATAAATATATCATGTATTGTTATATTCATCTTAACATCTATTTTCTAAATGTCAATTCTTTATGTGAAATTGTTATATGTAACTAGAGTTATTGACGGTCAAACATGATCATTAAACAACGTGAAAAAGTAAATATGTCAATAATGGTGGGACGAATGTAGTATGCAATTAAAAAAAGTGAGGGGTCATTAGTTGTGGGACGGAGGGAATATTAAACAAAAGAAGTTGTTGAAAGATAATGACTTACATGTAAGGTCTTGGGTAAGTCATTATCTTTTTTGATATTTAACATGGTATTAGAGCCTAAAATCCTGAAAGCTAAAACTACAAATTTTTCGTCCTACTTTTCTGCAAACGCCGCCGCCGCAGCCGTCCGCGCGTGACCTCCACGTGCCGCCGATTTGAGCTGTCTTTCCACCAATAAAAAATATATTTGGCGATTTGAGCTGTCTTTCCACCGACCAAGTCTCGTGCTTCTCCGATCAAGTCCGTCGTTGGCGTCACTCTCCGATCAAGTCCCCTGCTCTGCCCGCCGACCTCAGTTCTCCGATCAATTTCTTGCTTCTCCGGTTGCCATTAATGAGCCTCCGTTTTTGCGCCTCCATCTTTTTCGCCACGTTCAGATCATCTCCGTTGCAATACTCATCTTTGCTGGTGCTTCACATATTCCTTCCTTCTTCGGTGAGGGTATCAGAGCTGACTATTTAAAGACTTGGGCCCAAATTGGGTTTATTGGGCCGACGTGTGGATTCCCCATTAATTTGACCCGATATGGGTCGTTGAGTGTTTCCACATTGACACGTGAGGGGGGCGTGTTGAAAGATATATCCTACATCGGTTTCTTACAAGGATAATGACTTACATATAAAGTTTTGGGTCACCTCAACATAGTACCAATTGGTTTTAAAATGGAAGCCAAGATACCTTTAAATTTAACAGAAGCACCAACATAATTAAGCAATTTAAAACACGCTACAAAAAGAGTGGAAACATGTACTAAATTAGCTATACTAGCTAGCATGAGTAAGAAGTTAACGATCATACCTGGTTTGACCCAAGAAAAGACCATCTGCTGTAAGAACCACTTCAAGACCGAGAAAGTATTGAAGCTCTGGTTATAGAACTCACGATGAACACATGCAAGAAATTACCGAAAAAGGACGAGGCCATTACCAATCAAAATAATATAATCTTCATAAACAAGCAGAAATTTATTTTAAAATATATGTTATGACGAATTAATGATGTATTATATGATAATATTTTTGCATATATAATAATATAATAAAATGGTCGAAATTGGGACAATTTGACTTCAAAAGTCAAAATATGCCAAAACTATTGGTACCAAGGAAGTATACTTGTTGTTAATTTTTTATTAAATGATTCATGATTGGGCCTAAAAAATATACTTACTTATTATTATACTAATAATAAGTATAAATCATAATTGTTTAGTGTAAAAATAATCATTGTTATTTATACTTATTATTATATTATTAAACTTCAATATGTTTTATATTTTGATACATAATGAATCACATAAATCAATTGATTATGTGAGAAAAGTTTCTATTTTATATTGTACGATTTTTTGAAAAATCAATCATTCCAAGATGCTGGGAAAAACGTCCAACGACGATTACAATGAGTGAAATCGACATTCAACCTAACTAGCCTCTAGCAATAACTAACATATTGCAAGGATATTTAAATTATATGTCAACCAAACTGATTGTTTGTACTATTACAGATCAGAGATCCAATAAAAAATTGTAACATCGCCCTCGAGAATATTAACTTGCTTCCTGCGAAAAACATGACAACTTGGCAAAGATGAGCGTATCACGCATCAATATCACTGCGCCAAACATGAATCTTCTACAACTGTAACACCACTTGATCCAACCACGGTGTATGTTGTCCAAACTGTAAACACCTTGAAAAACACAGATCTGACGTAATCGAATTATTGGAAACCCAAAAGCAAAATCACAAGCGAAATTACGAACACACAATCTGTAAAGCAGATCGAGAACAATACATCAACGTGAACAACTAAATCGAGCTATCATCATGAATACAACAATCTAATCGATCTAATATGTAAAGATGAATCTCACATTTATTGAATTACATAAACATAAATTAAAATAAACTGTTGTTTCCCATCTTCCTTAATGGAAAGATGGGGGAAAATATTGAAAAAGAAGGCGGCGGCTTGCGGTGTGACTAGGTTTTTTTGGATCTCTTCATATATTTTACATGGATTGAAAACTATATTAAAAAAATTAGTTGAAATGTCGGAATGCAAAATATTGATCGCAATATGATGCCGAGACAAAGTGACTGTCTCAATACTAGAATTGGCATACCGTGGTTCTGCTTGACGGCTCACTGCTTTGTAGTGATGCAAAGCATTGGTGAAATAATTTTAATTTTTGGATTTGCGAACTATATGTGGTAAGTGCATTTTAAACATGTGAAGGTGCTGCATTTTTAGTTCCGTATGTTATGTCAATTTCCCCTAATCTCCAATGTTAAAACGTGCTTACTCTAGCGTTGTGCTTTCATAATTTCAGTTAAAAAGAGAGATTTTTATAGGAGATTATCATACTTTAATGAATCAGTAGACCCGGTCTACGAATTTATTCCAACTCTCAACGAATTCCTCGAGTAAATCTCAAAACATATCATGTTATATCAAAAACTCAAAAAAAACCATTACATTTGTTTTTCATTCAAAACATATCACTCTACTTACCTTCCCATTAAGCTCAATTTTTCATTCATTTTAAAGGAAGGCATGCATACTGATATAACTATACCTAATTGAATAAATATCAATATAACTATCAAATAATTTTTAGTTCAAAAATAAACCTAACTAGTTGAACTAAGTGCTAATATAACCTAAGATACCATTTTCGGCGTTGACCGCACATAAAATGACTAAAATTCCCCTTGACCTAAAACATAAAAGTATGTGGTCAAATTTGTCTATCGGCCACCACCCCCACCTCCCCCTCCCGCCTCTCTCCCACCACCATCACCTCTCGCCTCCCCCCCACCAACCCCTCTTGCCTCCTCCTCTACCACCACCACCACCATCCCCTCCCACCTCTACCCCACCACCACCACAACCTTCTCCCGCCTCCACCCCCACCCCACCCCCACCACCAGCCTTCACCCCTGCCAGCCACTCCTGCCACCACCCAACTCCTTCAAGCCACCCCCGCCACAAACAATCCAATTCCAATTAAGCTGAATCACCGGAAGAAATCTCTGAATAGGCTCGTCGTCAATAATAACAACAACTCCACTATCACTCTGCAACCCAAATGCCAAATTTGATCGAAACAAAGAAATGAAGCAGCAAAGAATCAGACAAAACGAAGCGGCGAAGAATCACTCTGCAACTCCACCGCCCATCGCCGACGAAACGAAGCGGTGAGGAATCAGACGACGTCTAGATATAGGGTTTAGGTGAAGAACTGGATGACGTGGGAAAATGAACAACATCGGCGAATGAATGGCATCAACGAGGAACAAACGACGATGGCGTTGCAGGCGATTAACGGCAACAACGACGGCGAGAAGGCATTACAGACTGCGACCTGGGGACTTCACGGAGACATCTGAAGTTTTCGCTTAAGATCTAGGTTTTCGACTCAATAGATTTAGCTTTTACTAATCAATTCATCTGCTACTGCTCAAATATGGAGGATTCGACTAACGACGAGAAGAAAAATGCAAAAGTCGATGACCACACGTGAGTGGCCACCGCCATGCCAATGCACACCCCATCGTCCACCTCCACGCGTCGCTTAATATCATCCACTTTCAGGGGGGAGTTTGCTTCTTTTCTTTTTTCCCTTTTCTCTTCATTTTCCTTTTTTTTCTTGACGTTTCAGTGGTGGTTTTCATTTTCTATTATTTATTTTTTTCATGTCAAGGTCCAGTAGTTATTTTAAATTTTAAAATGGGTAGATATTAAAATGGTTTATGTTTTGTTTAAGTATGGATTGAAATTTTGCCGTTGTAAATGGTTCTTAATAACTGATTGAAAAATATATTTTGGCAATTAAAGTGATGGGGTGAGGTCTCCTAGTTTTAGTGAAAGGTTCTGAACGGGCTAAATGGAGACCCTCCTTATCTTTAATTGGGGTGCATTAATTTACTTCATTTTTGTTGTCTTCATATGGATCATAAGTGTGGATGGATCATTTTCGTGCGTTTTAATATGATTCTTATAACTTATTAGTGTGATCAACTAGAGGTGGAATACTATCTCAATTTTTTGTGGGGGTGATTATGGGTCAACTTTACTAGACAACTACACGGTGGACCACTCATAATTTGTATACCCTTTTATTACCACTTAGGCTTTTTAGTATTGTAATATTTAGTTAGTGCTTATGTGTATCACTTCTCTTATTGCAACTCGGGCTTTTGATTAGGACAGTAGTATTTGTTTAGTAACTTGGTGTAAATGGGTTTGCCCCATAGTTTGATGTAAAGATCACTTGAATGTAGACTATTTGGCCACTCTAATTAATATTAAAGGATTGAATTCCAAACATGCCAGTCATTGAAAATTTTAATTTTTTAAATAAAAAATATCAATTCTTTTTATGGAACTAAATATATTGCTAGGACAATTTATGGGACTATAAGAGTATTTAATTCAAAATTTTATGATCGGTTTCCTTCAATTACAAGTGTTGAATACTTTAGTTTCATGTATTGAAAATCTCTACATACAAATTCTTGCTCTTCATATTCCTTTATCTATAGTTTGACTCAACTTTATATTGAGCAGGTGTGGTCATTGGTGTGTTATTTGTCATGGCTGCCATTTTTACCTCATACAAATTGATAAAGAAGTGGCACAAAAGGAAGCAAAGAGAGAGATTCTTCAAACGAAACGGGGGTCTTTTGTTACTAGGAAAGTTATCAAGTAATGAAGACCTTGTTCGCAAAACAAAGATTTTCAGTGCAAAAGAATTGAAAAAAGCTAGTGATGCGTTCAACCCAGATCGAGTTCTTGGGGAAGGTGGCCAGGGAATAGTTTATAAGGGAATGCTAACCGATGGATGCATTGTAGCAATCAAGAAATCAACTAATGTTGATGAGCCCCAGTTGGAGCAGTTCATAAACGAGGTAATAGTTCTTTCACAGGTGGTTCATAAGAATGTGGTAAAACTCTTAGGATGTTGTCTGGAGACAGAGGTGCCTATTCTAGTTTATGAATTCATTCCTAACGGAACCCTATTTAGCCTTATCCATGGCGTTAATGATGATGACCAAGAATCATTCCCCTTCACATGGAACATAAGACTAAGAATTATTCATGATATAGCAAGTGCTCTGTCATATCTCCACTCATCCATCTCAACTCCCATCTTCCATAAAGATATCAAGTCTCTTAATATTTTGATGGATGAAAAATATAGGGCTAAAATTTCAGACTTTGGAACTTCGAGATTAGTTGAAATTGACAAGACTCACTTAACCACCCGTGTTCAAGGTACCGTCGGTTACATTGATCCTCAATATTTCCAGACAAACCAATTCACGGATAAAAGTGATGTTTATAGTTTTGGGGTAGTTCTTATTGAACTCTTGACTAGGCAAAATCCAATTTCAACAAGAAAGGGAGACAGTAGTAGTAATGATTTAGGCTTACAAATGAGGTTCAAGGATTGCATGAAGAAAGGTTGTCTTAGGATGATTCTTGATCCTGAAATCATCGATGACAGTATTGAATATGAGGTTGGCGTTGTTGCGAACCTTGCATGGAGGTGTGTGCAATTTGATAGAAGAAGAAGGCCAACCATGAAAGAAGTTGTCGCGGAGTTGGAGAACCTTAAAAAGAAACCCGATTATTCAGTTCAACTTGAGTATTCTCCTAGCATAAGCTATGTTGAACAAGAATGTGGTGATATGTCCACGTTCATGAGTGAAGGCAGTCCGCCCAAATCACATACCCTCCCGTTGCTGCACAATACAACCTAAGAAATACCTCATCTTCATGGATTGTTTTTGTATAATATGTGATTGTTCGAATCAATATTCATAAGGACTTGAATTATTTTTTTATGAGTACGTAAATTATTAAAATTTATTCATGAAACACATTATTTGTTTGTATGTGTTGTGATTGTATTTGTTTTTGTATTTATACTATTAGCTTCCTAAGTAACTAATGCTATCAATTTGTAACTGTCGGGGATAGGAGGATATGCCTTTTATGTTGTTATATAGTGTAACTAGTATTATAACACAGTTTGTTATGTGATGGAATAGATATTCTTTATGAATTGGGATATATACATATATAACTCTATATAAATTCAGTAAGTGCACATATAGCCCTGTGATAATTTTTAGTGCGAAAATAACCCTAACTACTTTACATATGTGCAAATATAACCCTAAAAACTATATTCCGGCATTGGCAGACTAGAAATGACCAAAATTCCTTTTCAGCCTAAAGTAATTAAAAGACAAAAATGCCATTTTCCCCACCGGTGTTCTGCCACCACCGGTCATTGCTCCACCACTTTTGTTGCCGCACCGTCGCTGCTTCGACAGGGCCATCTCCGACCGAGCCACCACCACAGCCGTGCTGGAAAACATCGCCACCTAGCTAGCACCTCACTAGAAAAGGCCCATTCACCACATTTCTTCTTCTTCTTCATTATTAAACCTGCCATCAGCTCCACCATCACCACACCACCAGCTCCGTCGTTCCTCCTCTCCCCCGCCACCCATCTTAACCACCCATCTCAACCATCAAAGGTGAATCTCAATAACAACAAAGGTTATTATGAAAGAGGAAGAGTAGCGAAGCTCACCCCCACCGAAGTGTTGTAGAAGAGGAAGAACAGGGGACGAGAAATCGCCGGTGACGTGGAATCAACGACGACGGAAGAACAAGAAAGAGTTTTCAAAAGAAAAAAAGAATGAAAATAAAGAAAAATGGGAAAAAGAAAGGAGAAAGGTTAATAAGATGGAAGACTATTTTGGTCTTTTCTATTTTCTATTTTTAAAAAATTTAAATCAGGGGTATAATAGTCATTTTACCGATTTCCGGCCAAATTGGATGTTGATAATTTGGTCAAAGATTTCCAGGGTTGTTTTTGCACTTTCAGATTTTACAAGGTCATTTTTACACTTTTGCCCAAAATATAGGGTTAAAACGCACTTCACTCAAATAATTATTTGAGTTAAGTGCTAAAATAACCCTACCTTCTGACTGAAAGTGCCAATATAACCCTACCTTCTGACTGAAAGTGCCAATATAACCCTGCAATTTGAGAAAGTGCCAATATGACCTTGGACTTGACTGAATATTTAGTCAACGATCATTTTACCGGAATCCGTTGAAATAAAAATTATGCCCTTGATATAAAAAAAGAAAAATGCCACAATTTTAATAAACCTAAAATGCCAAAATTTTTAGTAAACCTAAAATGCCTTTCTTTCCTCCTTCCGTGGATAGCAATTTCTTCCTTCGCCAACAACCATTTATTCCTCTTTTCTTCCTCCTTTCTTCCCTTTTCTTCCTCCCATTTCTTCCCCGTGGAATTGGTTAGCGATATTATTTAGGTCAACCTTCCTCCTTATTCTTGGGTGGTGTTTAGGGTGGTGATGTTAGATCGACTAGTGTTTAGAGTGATGTTTAGGGCGTCGGTGGCGCGTTTAGGGTGATGGTGAGCGGTGGCAGTGGGTGAGCTAGGATAGAGAGAGGTTTGGGCTATGGTGGGGATAAGGTGGGGCTAGGGTGGTAAAGGAGGGGAAGAGGGAGCGGGAGCGGGAGATGACGGCGACGGGGTTAGGATGGGGCTAGAGTGGCGGAGGTGGGGGAGAGGGAGACGGCGACAACAAGAGGGAGGGGGAGACAACAGCGGAAAGAGAGAGGGGAAACAACGGAGACGAGAGGGAGGATGGGGCTAGTGTG
>JAULKM010001353.1:0-15406 GCA_032355605.1 Rubia tinctorum
CCCCTCTCTCCCGCCACCCCGCCCCCCTAGCCCCCATGCTACCGCTCCTCCGCCACTCCCCCACCTACCCTAGCTCAACCTCTCCCCCACCACAACCTCTCTCGCCACCCCCTCACCACCACGCACCCATACCTTCTCAGCCTCCCCCACTCAGCCTCATCAACATCACAAAAGAGTCCCCCACCACCACGTAATAGACGCCCACCATCACGCTGAAACCCTAGCCCGCCCATTTGCTTGTCGTTCGCAACACCCTCACAAAATTTAAACAAAAAATTGGAAGAGAATGATGAGGAATATTCTGGAGAAGACGATCGGAACGGGAGAGAAGTGATTCAGATGTGTCTAGAAGGTACTACTTAGAGCGGCGACGTCATGGAGGTGTGGCGGAGGAAGCGGTACCTTGGAACAGATGCCTTCTCACCTGACCGAACCACTTTTCTACCGCCTCTTCCATCGCAGTCTTCTTTTCCCACCACCGCCAAATTCTGGCCCCTATATTGACTTTAGCAACGGAAATCCTCTCCTATTCACCTTTCTCCCTCTTCCTCGAACCCTAACCCCAGCTCCAGCTACACCTTCGCTCAGACGCCTAGTGCCAGCAACTACTCTAACTTGCAAGCTAATTCGTATTCCATTCCCAATCAAATTTTCCTCTCTCCAAACCGCGAAAGCGCAGACGGCGCAGAGCGAGGAAGAATTGGGGAACAACGAAATGGGATGGGAGCAGGGAAGAAATGGGGCACAGCGGAAAGAGAGAAATGTGTTGTTGTTTTGTTAAAAACCAAGGGCATTAATGTCATTTATTTTTTTGTTTTTAAAAAAATTAACAAAAGGGTAAAATGGTCAATTCAATTATTTTCATCCATTTCTTTCGTTAACGTTTTGGTCAAAAATTTCTAGGGTTATTTTTGCACTTTTAAATTTTACAAGGTCATTTCTTCACTTTCGTCCAAAACATAGGGTTAAAAACACAATTTGTCCTTTTATTTTGACACTATTCAATAAAAGTCAAAATATAAGTGGTACTTTAATAAAAACTAGGATTATCTATGCACATGTTTCTTTATCTTATTATTTTGCATGGTTCGTATTTAGTTAATTTTACATTCTTAGGCATGTTTGTTTCTCATTGAATTATTGTAGTTTAAAATTTTAAAATTGTGATGCAGGACTGTTTGTACAGTCATTTCAACCTTATTAAAATATTTTGTATAAAACCTTAAGAACCTAAATTATACACTATAGTAGGTAAGTGAGGGGTCAAGCCACGTGGAATAGAATTTTATTTCCCAAGTAAGCACACTATTCTTTCAATTTCAAGTGACAATTACAAAAAGGGAGTTTTGGAATATTCGTTTATTTAAGACTACTTTAGACAAGGATAATAAAATAATATATTAATGAATAAAGACAGTTGATCTAATAATTTCCGCACATCAACATATTAAATTAATCATATGAATAAAAGTTCATTTAATTCCAAATATTGTTCTCATTACCGACGAATATAATTACCAAACAACTAACCCATAATAATACTTATTATTAATTAATCTAAGCAACCAATAAAGACTCAATTAATAATAGCAATAAGCACTAGTCAGGAATAGTCATTAACAGATCCATTGTGCGGCACTGGAAAAGTTTTTCCCCAGAACCGTCGTCCTTACTTAGTTCTGATTTTGGATTTTTTTGATGTGAAACTACGAACAGGTGATGTGCAGCTGTTTAGTTGTGATGCACGTTGAGACGCTATATGACAGCTAAATCCTGTTTTAATGTGTTGAACCTACAAAACAGACTTCTCGCGGGTGGCCGAAGGAAGAAGCTTTGATGCCAAAATTAGATCAATACTATTCGATCTTATTACTGAGAATTGAATTAATACAATGGATTAATACCTCAATATCTATTGGGGCTGATCCTCGACAGATGCCCCAATCTCACGTTAAGATTAATATGCCTTTTCATGTAGGATTGAGTGTCTTACCATAACAGAATTACCATATATTCAAGTACCAAAATTGTACTTGAAAAAATGTGTAATTCAAAGGTAGAATTATATTTGGAGATTTTCCCTTTGGTTGTTGGGCTTTGGCCTAACAAAATGTAATGATATAGTCTTTAGCCCAAATGGACAACAATGGAATAGCCTTCGGCCAGAGGGAGAGTTTTGCCTCCAAACCTTATCAGTAGTCCGAGAGAAAGTTGAAGGTTTGAGTTTTTGTGAGGATCGTCAATTCTCTCTTGTTATCAGTGTCTAAAGGTCATGCATCTTGTATTCCCTTTTTTCTGAATTATCTCCAGACATTTGAATCATTTTGCACGTCTTTTGTTGATTATGGATCCAAGTTCCATGACCTTGGGGAAAGTGAGAGAACTTTCCGTAATCGGCCCACTTGATCACCAATTTTTTAGGCTGTAATTTTTTCTTTTGATCTGAATAGTCCCTTAGGCAAATAAATCCCTTATTTTTCTTGAAAACCAATTCCACTTTTCATATCAACTTCCTTAGCCTCCATTTCGAGTGCAGAGTTTTCCTCATTTTCATACTCTTTTTGAGAACTTTCCCTAGAAAATTTTCCAACCAAGTAAGTTATCTTTTTCTCTGATTAGTCTTTTCTGTCAATGCCAAAATCTTTCAATGTTGAGTCATCTTCCACTAAGGAGGGCTTCAGCCCCGATAAGGTAGTGGCTTTGCTGGGGGTGGTGCTTTGGTCATTGTTAAACCCCCTCCCCTTAAGAAGAAGAAAGACCTTAAAGACGCATCCTAGAGCGCTGGGGAAGTGTAGCGATTGTTTCAGAGCAGGAGGCGGCTACGGTGAGGGTGTCTGTAGTTCAGATAGAGGGGTATTTATAACTTTAAAATGTTAGAATTGTTCCTCCACCGACGGGTGATACACGCTGGAACCTTCTACCGGGTAGGTCAACCGTATATAAGTACCATCTTGATTTTGGGTTCACTTGCCCTTTCCCAGATGTACTTCTTTGTCTTCTATGCTTCTATAACATTAATATATGGAAGCTTTACCCCAATTTTATGTTGATAATACTTGGCTTTATAAATTTATGGTTAATTGAGGGGTATAAGCTTTTCTTACCCTTTTATGATGTATGTATGATTTATGGCCCAACTGGGATTTTGTTGAAACAAGAAGGTTGTGTTTCCTTACATGTAAATAACATAAGGGGAGAAGGTCATAGAATGGCTCCCTTCTTCAACCAACAAATGAAGGGATCAATCCCTTACCTTTGACACTACCTCCTACCCTTTTCTTGCCTCAAACAATTAGGATAACAGGTACAACTCTCAGACCACCTCTCTTGTTCCAGATGAAGTGTCCAGGGTCATAGCTAGGTTCAAGCCTTTGAATGTCAAGGACAATAGGGTAGAGTCTGATAAATATTATTGGTCCCTATATCCTTATGCCATTTTAATTGAAGTTGATCGCTTGACTCCAATATTCAAGGTTCACTTTAATTCTCTAATTCTTGTCACATTTTTCTCATGCTTTCCATAGAGCCTCACCGTCGGATTATCTTTCTCTTGCAGTATGTTTGCTTGACAAAGAAGCTGCTCAACAGCCCCCATAGGGTCCCTCCTCTCTACCTTCTTCTATTATGACCTTGCGTTGGGAAATCATTATTTCTTCCGGCATGCTGGTTTTGAATCATTTCACGGCTCATAGGTGAAGGGGTCCCAAATGTTGGAGCATCAGTCCCCAAACTTTGAAGAGACATTGAGTGTAGGTTCTGATTATTTCCATGGTTATAGAGTCTTTCTCCAAAATGACTTCACTCATCCCTAAGGCTGATTAACCTCAGGTATGCTCAATTTTTTACGCTTTTTGCAATTTTATCTTCTTGAACCAATTTTTATTCATTTTTCTAGACTACCCTATTTGCGAAAAATATATTGGTCCAACTGACTCAGTTAGCTTTATTGGTGGAGTTTCACATCATCCAAGCTACTGAAGCCTGGGTCGCTAGTCCGGGGGCAGCTCTTCGATCTGAGAATGACTCTTTATAGGGATTGAAGAAGGACTTAAAAACTGCTGGATCTACCTTCACCACTCAAGAGGTCACCACCATCAAGGATCTTTGGCTTTTTACTGATGTGGGGGCTCAAAAAGAGATTCTCCGGGAATTATTCGACAAGGTCGTGAAGACATGATTTTTCAAGGGTTTCTTCCAACAGATCGGGCAACATGTTATAGCTTGTGGTAAGAACCTAGTGGTTGAGGAGCTTTACCTCATGCTTCTTGAGGAAAATAGAGGGACTCTTGTCATTTAAACCTTCCTTGATGCTAGAAAGGTTCTAGAGCTTGCGTGATGGGCTGGGATTCAATATAGATTGATTCATCGCTCTCTCTCTCTCTCTCTTCTTGACCACCTATGGAGCTTTCCCTAATCTCTCTCTCTCTCCCTCCTTGAAGTGTACTTTTTCATTCTACAAAAACAAATCAGTATCTTTATGGTAATAATTAATGCATAAGGATAAATTCCTTAGTATCATAGATTAACTAAATGCATTGATTTCAATCATGAAGAACAAATCAAATGGTATGAGAACATTTATTCTTTGTTAATAATTTTGGATAATGAAAAACAACAAGCTATGTAAAGATTCTCAGAAAATGTTGGAGGTAATTTTATTCTGCTAAACAAGCTCCATATATTTCTAGGCAACATTGTACATTTAGAGGAATAAACAGATTTGTGGTATACCAGTTTGTCAAACAACTGCTTGCAGCAGCATTGTTCAGTATCTCCCTTAATGGGTGAGTTTAAGGGAGTATGAAGAAAAGTTTTGGAGAGTTTTTTCCCATAATAGGAGAGTTTGGTAGAAAGTGGGAGGGGTAGAAGAAGGACACTCATGTCAGGAGAAGGGAGGAGAGAACACTCCTCCCACTTGATCAGGTGGGTCCCACAGGATGAGATGGAGATTTGTAGAAGATTTATTATAACTTCTCGTCAAATAGTAATGTGCCACGTCTTTCCCTAATGTGTATTTTTGCTTCAACCGATTTATACGGGAAGAAAATGATTAAACTCACATTTCTTCAAAATAAAAAATTTAATGACACCAAAAAAATATTTTTTTCCCCTAAAAATAGAGCCCGATATTGATACATTTCTCAAATCTCTTTCAAAATCTATTTACCTCTCCTTCACTCATTCAAAAAATTAATTGTAGTTCGTTGGTTCGATTCAAATTTTTGAAAATTGATTCATCTAATTCAAATTTAAATAATCAATATACAAGTCTGAATTCATCAAATTTAAGACATCCTTCTCGACAATCAAATCCAAATTTTAAAGTTGCACATCTGCATGTTGTTGCTCATTTCTTTAATTATGAATGTTTTTTGCTCCAATTTATTTTTAAATTTCTTATTATATTTTTTCTAAGGTTATTATGGGTATTCTTTTTAATAGTGTCATTTTTTTCAATTTTAATGTTTTGCTTCCATTTTTTAATTTATATTTTTCTACAAAAAAATATTTTCCATGACTATTTATATATATTTAAATATTTGTGTATATTTAAAAAATTATATATGTGTGGATATAGTTTAAAAGATATAAAAATATGTGAAATATATATAAAATGATGTGGGGACCACAATAATTATGTTAAATTGAGTGTAGCTGGTTTTATTGTTGTGAAGCTAAATTGGAGAGGAGAGTGTGTGGTGAGTGATATATATAAAAAAAAAGTAGTGTGGGTGAGTTTGAGAGAGTTGTGATTGTAAACGGTCTTAGTTTTTGGCTGATCAAATAAAGGATTGCACACCTTACAATCTGTTGTAAAATATTGTAAATATTGATGCATGTCAAACCGAGATCGTGATAGTCGAACCTTACTTTGTAACATTGCTCCAAAACAAACTCTCTGTGAAACCGGGGGAAAAAACTTTGATTGTAAAGTCAGATCAGAAGTGTTCAATCGATATGAGTATTTCCATCTGAGTAAAGTTAGATAAAATTTCAATATTATTTACAGAAGTTACTCTTAGCTTGTTATTTATATATTTATTTAATATCTAAATAAATATATGTTATATTGATTATTTTTATCAGATTTGTTCATAATATTTTTTATATATGTTCATTTAATATTATTTTATTAATTGAACCAGAATCAAATTCATGTTTATTAACTAATAAATAAATGATTTGTAAAGAAAACTTTTATCAATCTGATCCTTAATTTTTTCGAAAACTTTTGTATATGTTCTCATCGTAGCATATACGTCACTCCGCCTTATTATAAGTTTCCAACTTCAAGTTGAGACATAAGGAGACTATATATTGAAAATGTTCTAACTGAATTTAAAATACAAATTAAGTTTGAAAATAGAATTATATATTAAAGAATGGCCCAAGTTGTTTTCAGCCCCGAGCCTCAAATAAGTTTGGACCAGCCTGGTCGCACCAGCTCGTAAGCTGGAACGTTTAGGTTGCATCTTCCATGCTTGCATCTGATACTTTATTTAGGTCAATAAACTAGCTATGTACTATTTGAACGGTAACTTAAATCGTAGCTTCGGTGTATACTAAATAATGATACCGCCACATAGCATTGGGACTTCATGATCTATTCTATGTTTTAATTTTTTTTTCCTATTGTGAACAACACCTTCACTACATATTGTCTTCTGAAGATCCACAGTGGGAGCAAGACCTCAAGAGCATCTTTGATGCCAAATCCTCAACAGGGATGGTGTACTACGGATTTTGTTTTAACTTCTTCATAACTTACGAGCTCCTCCTCCCCTTAGTAAACAAAATCCACAGTTTTCCATCTCTATCAGGGCATGGAAACATAGATTCTCTTGATGTTGCACCTCGTCGTTGCCTTTTAGAAGATCTTTCAATGAATTCCTTGGCTAACGAAATTTTATAAGCTTGGTCCACTTGCTCAATCATAGTCATACCATGAACAATCTTTGAGCTAGATCATGAAAGTTCACATGCTCTTATCTTGCATGCCAATGTCATGCCCATGCAATTCCTTTTGCTAAAAGACACTCTAGGAATTTGTTAAATAAATAAAGATAATTCTATCCAATCTCGTTGAGAAGGAAAAAAAGAATAACAACCCATGCCGAGAAGAGCTCCTTTTATAAGTAGAGAGAATCTGTCTTTAATTAAAATTTTCTGTGTAATACAAGTAGATATGGCCTCATTGGTAAGTGCTGCAAGATCTCGTACATCGGAAACCCTTTCTGACTACTTCATGCATGCTCCACTCGGCTCGAGGGATATAGCTCAGATGGCAGAGCTCCGCTCTTGACATTGGATCATTGCAATTACAGGTTGGATATCTAATTGTCCAGATGGTAATGATAGTAATGGGGGATCACCTGAGTTCAATTCAAATTGGAGATAATCTTTCGTTAGATTAATAATGAGATCAAAAGGTGAAGAAAAGGACTATACTAGAGAGACTAGACGGAACCTATCAACTTCGAATTCTATGATTCCCATATCGCCTGTAAGCCAAGGTAAATGAGCTACAAACTACTTTTTCTGAGGTCAGAAGCCATTTTAAATTTTCTTATATAGGCCAGAGAAGCATAGAAAGAAGCCTTCCTGAAGGAGAGAGGCCTTATATTTTTATTATTGTGGCTGAGGCATTTAGTCTAAGATTAATTTCTGCCCACACTTGGACTTTCATTCAAAACAGATGAACTTTTTGGCTGGCTACCAGCTCTTGGGAGAGTATAGTTCGTGCCCAAATTTTCTTCTCTAAGATAATTGGAAGTTCCAACCAATAAGAATCCTAATGAACCTATAAAAAGGACTAAGCCCTCAGCGCCTGAGAAGAAGCCTCGGGTGGGAAAGAGATTTGCTCGTTGTCATGTATCACATTTCTCTTTACATTGGTTGACAATGGCTTATGTAAGTGTTGCCCATGGACTCTTGTGAGAGCCTGAATTTAATGGTTTTCTTTCACCCTTATCAAGACAGGTGCAACATTCATGGAGCAAAATTGAATGTGTTATGGGTCTAATGGGAAATGCTACTGGATTCTTCTTCTAATTTTCATTCTAACTCCACATTTTTATGGATTATTTTGTTTGTTTCCACCGTTCTTTTACAAATGAACCACTTGGTGAGGAGAAACCTAATTTTTTTCTTCAAGTAATCTCAAGGTTTTCACACACATCCAACCAATTGGTATTTGATTGAGAGTGGATCGTGCTAGATTGGACAAATCATACTTATCGCAATTCATAGGTTCAATTCTTGTTGGATGCATGCCAATAGGACCCTCCATTAAGTCTATTAGAATTGGATCTGAATGAGATAGCTTGTTGAGCAAACAAACTAACTAATATAGCGAGTCTATTATATAAAGCTAAGCGAGTAAGCAAGAAGAGTATATTGACCTAACATGCATTTTTTTAAAAGTCGTAACAGATAATTAAATAAAAATTTTGTGTAGTCATCATGCTTGAGCCTTTTTTATTCAAAAAAATATACCTAATTGATGATCGTTCTTACTAAAAAATAGTCTGTCAGCACTGCTTATTTCTAACAAACCACAAATACACTTAATTGGAGGGTCTCATGCTCCAATTAATCTAGAAGTGTATTTTTCCAAATTTGTTTCTCAGGCAATTTAGTTTCCGACATATATTTAAATTTCATGTATTATAATACTAGTAGCCTCTATATTGTGGAAATATGCAATACCTCTAACATTATTGTGCTTGGTTGAATTAGTTCTCTTATTTTGCTACCCCATGCTTCTATACATTTTGAAATCGAGAAATGTCTGTTGGTGCAATTTCTATACGAGAACAATTAGGTGATCTAGATTCACAAATGTTTCTTGGGTTTTACTCTTTGGAATCATAGAAAGAAGTTAGGGACAGACTTTACATATTTACACTTTTTTTAGGCCCTTTCTTCTCTCCTTGGTCGAGCAAGGATATTCTTCCCATGAATTATCAATGTCTTCTACTCGCCTAGTGAGGCAGAGGGGTTTATTCTATTTGGATAAAAAAAGAAGGCTAACTGATTCTTGACATGACAAGAAAGTCGAAAGAAATCATGTAAAACCCGTGGCTAGTTTTAGGAATTTACGCTAGTTCATCTATATCGAAGATATGAACAGAGTTTATCTGCAAAATATCTTCCAAGTGAAAGCCACCTGATAAGTAAGGAAACGAAATGGGTGGATTTTATTGCACGTTTTCCAGTTCTTTCCTTGACTAGCTCATGCTTACCCGCATATGTTCTTTTGGTGTGCCCCTTAGTTAGTCTTTAGGAAGAACTACTATTTTTTTAATCAATGATTAGTACAGAATAGGATCCCCAATAGCTGAAGACAAAAGATTCTGATGATAAAACATAATTAACACCTCCAAATGGGATGATGCCCCCAACGATTTTTCATTCAAACAGTTCCTCAGAATGGGATGATGCCCAAACAATTCCTCATGATCTCCCTCATTTTGAACCACTTTGACATGGTGAAATTGCTTATCAACAATTTCAAATCTTGTGTAATTCCATTTTGATGCTTTATGAGACACTTGAAAGCTCTCAGCCACATATGTGAGAAATTTGGCAATGTGAGGAAGTAGATATGAGAAATCAGGTTGGTGAACAACATGGATGAGGATGACCAGGTCTTCACTAGCCCATAAAATCGCAGCTCCGTATGACATTGTAGCTCAAACAAAGCAAATGGGAAGGCTTCCTGTGATTCGGTTTGCTGCAGAGGGATTGCGACGCCAGCTAATGTCGTTCTAATGATGCAATATTCTTATTCATTATGCCTACATAATGCCTTAGAAACTTCACATTCTCATTCTATATAAATTCTGAACACCCAACTTGGAATGAATCCTTTCTTTTGAGATGGAAAGATTATATCTAATGATAGTGAATCAAAAGGCATGTGGTGAGTGCAATGCAAGAGTATTGGGTTATGTGAGCCTTTCATCATTAGTGGAGAATGGCCTATTAAAGGCGGTTATATCAGACCAGAGAAGTCACTTTGCAGGTGACTTCTCTGGTAGTGCCTTTGATCGTCATCGATCGAAGGCGGTTCTAGGAACCACCTTTAAAATGATGTCTTCAAAGGCGATTATTTTCCTCCTTTGAATGTGGTGGAGGAACCACCTTCCTTCCAGTTCCGAGATTGGAACTAGAGTCCCGAGTTTGGAACTTCTGGAGAATCGTCGGGGCTAGAAATAAAGTTTTGAGTCTGAAACCGGATGTAGGTTCCTGGAACAGATCCATTTTTTGACCTTTGTAATAAATTCGAGAATCAGATCTAATTTTTGTTCCGTTACTGTAATTTGACGCTTGAGAGTGTTAAAAAATATTTTAGAGTTCTCGAATCGGGACATGTTTTGGACCTTCCATTCCGAGTCCGGAACTGAAAGATCGGCTCTACAGGAACCCCTTGGACATAAAGTTGGGACAGTAGTTCCACACTCGGAACTAACTCGGGGAAAGATGTAAATACAAAAAATACCTATATATTTAACCTGACCAAAACAAAAGCCCCATATAACAGCTCCAATTCATACAAAGATTTGTATAATACACTAACGAAGCACTAATCTACAGATAGCAATATAAATCTAGCTTATTATGTTCTCCATAACAAACGACATCATAATTCTAGCTATCTAACAAAAATCTATGGACTATGCTAACAAAGCAACAATCTATAGATAGGAATAGAGATCTCGCAAATTATATTCCATATATATGCACTACAAATTCAATTCCACACGATTCTAAACCACGGTTGGATTCCTAATAGACACCGATCAAGCAATCACTAAATACCTAGCCAAGAAATTTCTTGTGATGTTGATAACATAATGTGAATACGGCGTATTGCTCACGTGAAAAATCTTTGAATATTATAATATGACAATTAGGATGAAAAATAATATAATAAATGACAAAAAATGGGACTCAAAACTTACTTCGTTGATTTCTAGGTAGTCCACTCGGACGTGTTGAATGGACTCGGTAGCATATAACATTACGTAATACCCGCACTCCCAAGTTTGTACTTGTTGATCAAAGGTCATGTAAGTAGTCCTCAATCATAAAAATGAAGAATACAAGTAAAGAAGAACGTGTGAATAAATGACGCCTTGATTTTGACTATGTCTAACACCGTATTACTTGAATGACTAGGTCATTCATTGTGGCACCTACAATTTTCACAAATGCTTCCAAGGGTTGGAAATGCAACGGATCCATCCAAAAAACACACCTCTTCTCCGGGACAATAAAAATTAATCTCCAATATTCCCTACAAGAAAAACTAATATAACAACAATTGACTAAAATAAGTGTGGTAATTGAATTAGTATCTAACCATCACTGCTCAATATATGGCACAATGAATAAATTTTTTTTCTCCGGCTTAGACTCTTGCAGATGTAGTCGATCCTTTCTTGAAATGTGCAGCTAATTTATTGAGTCATCACGGGGCACAAATATCTTACCCAACCCTTGTCCTTTTGATGCGCAATGCAATACATGTACCTTTAAAGTAATTTTGAGAACATTAATAGTATACAATATTTATTACTACCTAAAATCTGTATTTCAATGATTAAATAATATACTCACAATAGGTAGAGGGACATTACGGTTTGGTTTATTTGCTCAGGCCTCCAAAGGTCTTCGAAGTCAATCCATGAGGCGATGATATCTCGCTTCGCACCAAAAACACACTAATTTCTGGAAAATAAGTATGTTGAGTTACGTGGGTGTGCAACAAACCAATTGAACAACACCCTAATGAATTGAGGTGAGTCCTTATGTACTTGCGCGCTAGTGACCGAAGCTCTAACCTTCTTCGGTGTTTGTACAACCGTTTAGGTGTCTTTAGGGGCGCATCTTTCAAATGAAGATCCGTTGTCGTGTCGGCATAAATTACAAGATGAGGCCAAAGAAGAAACATTCCTCGGAAGGACCCACCTTTTTATAGTTTCCATATGGAATTGACAATAGGGGGATGCACACCACCAATTTTTTCAACAAAACTCGACAAATATCATCCACGGTTTGTATAGGGTGATGATGTCGCATTGCCACACACAAAATTCTTTCGGCAACGGGAGTAGCATACATTTGTCACCTTGATCAATGTATAGCTCACGGGAAATTTATTACTCTATGGTATTAAAAAATCAATTTTAATACCATGTGCAAATTCTATTTTTTAATGATTGTGTGTGTAAAAAAAATTGGGTGTTGATGTGATCGCTTTGTCGAGGTTTTTGTCTTCTTCCGTTGGTGTTAGAAGATTTGGATCGTGGTGGACCTCAACCTCCTCCAGTGAGTGGCGTGAACCTCTAGATGATGGAGTCTAATTTGGCGTCAAGTCATCAAAATTCTTCGGGATAGAATGACCGGTGTGCTGGATTAACTTCCTTATTAAAATGTCTTGTTGCTCTATGCGCTTGTCTCGAATAATAACTTCTTTTTGCAAGATGTGCACCTTAGACAGTTTTCCCCACAGTAAGATTGCACAATTTCAAATGCATATTTTTGTGATACGAAGACAGCTACCCCCTTGCAGGTCTCGGGTGATCTACTTTACCCGTAGCTTTGGTGAGGATGTCATTTTTACCCTTCGGGACAAAGTTCCCTTCTATTTGATCTTGTTTCAATCTTTCCTACAGACATTAGGTCACAAAAACATTTGTAATTAAAAATGATAAAGCAATGGAAGTCGGAAAAATAAATAATCAAGTGAGGCTTACCACCCGGTCCGCAAGTTAATTTTCTAAATGTAAATCAAATCTACCCTCCTTGTTTTGACAGCTCCATAGGAATAGATCCCACATCTCGATGTCCTCCACATCGATCGGCGTGACCAAGGATCTTGCCTCCTCCTCGATCATCCCCCTCCCCAATTGCAAATTGGTCATCCTTTTCCAAGCGTTCTTTTATTATTTCGAGGGCCACCAAACCATAGCCCCCCACAACTTTTCCGGTGAGGATATTCATTCTTATTGGCATTTTGTCTCTTATGATTCCTTGTCTCCTAGGTTAGGATTTCATAGAAAAGTGACTACCAAAGACAATGTAATCTAAACATAAGGTAATGCACACTAACTTATATATAATTGGACTAACATTTTTTTCATTGTCCAAGGCTCTTCTCTTGTGTATCTCCCAGCTTTCCGATTGAATGTTTGTATAAGTTAACCACAGACATTCTCCTTTCCTATGACAGAATATGTAATCCCTATATAAGGTGTACTTGTTCTCTCACTAACTCTTTGATAACATGCTCATAGTCGTTTTCCTCAAATCCTCCATGTCGCAAGCATCGATCTCAAAGGGTCTCTATTTTGAATCAATGAAGGCCCTCATGTCAAAACTTAATAGATAATATTTGGATACAAGTAATGTTAGTTTTTGTGGATCGCAGTAATATCATTAACAAAACTTGCCCTCCATCCAAATGATGTCTTTGTACTCCTTTGGCACCTTGTGCCAATTATTGTACTTTATGTCTACCCACGTTATGCGAACCTTTCCCATCCAAATAGACCACTTAGCACATTTCTCCGACGAACATTTACCTAGCTTGTTAAAAACTAACAGCGTCAACTCTTTCCTAGAAATTCTCCGCATTAATGTCCTACAATGAGCCCTTCTTATTCCTACCTCATCCGGCCCCTCCCCTTCATCATCCTCATTTCTAATCGGGTTTTCATTATTTTTTCGCGGATAAGGGATTTCATCTCGAGCCCTTTTTTGTGACCTTGTACCACCTAAAAAAGTGTAAAAATTAATATTTTTTGTAAACCCTAGCACAACACAATGTTTACTTTATAAACCCTACCACAACACAATAAATAGAACCATTTAATTTTCAAAATTTTGTACACCATGACCTTTAAACATTTTTTTATGAAAATAGAACAAAAGATGCTAGAACAATAAAAAAATCATATGAGATTGATGCTTACCTTTTCATGTCTTCAAATGGATTGTAACTTGAAATGGTGTCAATCACACAATAACAAGGAACACTAACCCTAACCCCAACTCTCCAAAATTGTTTTAAAAAATTTACAAGATTGAAATGATTTCTCGTATGAGCTAGGGGTTTTTAATGATTTGGAAGACAAATTCGGGAAATGTGGGATTAATTAAAAGGAATAGAAGAAGGGGAGGGGAAGAAAGGGATTTTGGGAGGAAAAAAGAGATTGAATTCACGCGTTGATTTTGTGTCTTAATGAGAGTTTAAAAATGCTTCTCATTTCTATTTACCCGTTAAAAGTATTCCCAGCTCGAAACACACCTGGGAGCTTTTTCTGAACTCGGAACCGTGTCTTGAACCTAACATAAGACACGATGTAGAACTCAGTAAAAGTATATAAAAAAACTACTCGTCATTCATCAGAAAACCCCAAATCCCTCAAAACCTAGATTCTAAGTTTTCAATGAAATTGGCTAAAACAAAATCAATTCAGCTATAATGGAAAGGAGTCATGGTTCTAGGTCTGGTTCTGTTGCATCTAAGAGGGCTCATAAACCTTTTGTTAAGACCAGGCAGAGTCAAAATTTCTTCAACAATGGGGCCGAACAAAGGTACATCAATTTCCTTTGTCATAAGTGTATTAATATGAAAGTTGTGCTTAGTTAGAACATTGGGTTGTTTAGGTTGAAATACTTGCTTAAATATTTTTAAAATTCCCAATTTTATAAGTTTTTGAAATTAGCCAAACCCATATACCATGATGAAGTAGTTCAATTTTACTCAAATTCAGGACAGAGTGAAAACAATCAAGACTTCACTAAAGTTAATGGTTTTTGATACCGGTCACTAAATTTACTATCAATGAGGTCTTAGGTTGTGACTACACTAACCTCACTACTTGTTTTCTTGAGTATGTCCATGGGCCTTGAGAAATTTTCCACCAACAACATTGACCTAGCATTATTGAGTACACACCCCTATGCTCCCTAGCTATGTCTAGAAAATATTTCTATAGGGAGGGTTCAACACCGGGTCAGGCTGAAAAGTACGATGTAGGTGTTCTTAATGTAGAACAAAGGTTGGTCTACGAGTGAATATGCATGAATGTATTGCAATCAGGGGGTCATGCGTGCGAGCCAACCATAGAAAATTTGATGCTATTTTACTACGTCGTGTAAGGTGTTAAGATAAACCCTTGTTATACAATATTAAATTACATGCTAAAGGCCGCGGATAGGAAGAATAAGCATCTCCCATATTGGGGATTGATCACTGCTATGCTAAAAAATGGGGAGTTGCGCCGGCTGATAAACCCTTAGCGCCTAGATTATTATAACTCTGCTTGGTTTGAGCGCAAGCACTTGACTTTGGGGTTGGAGAGAAAATATGAGTACTGAGTCATCCCCGGAG
>JAULKM010001390.1:0-15404 GCA_032355605.1 Rubia tinctorum
CACATTTAATAGTAATTCAAACTTTTATTGGAGTTGCAATGGATTTATGATAGTAATTAATTCTTAAGGGATAATTGTGAATTATATATTTATGAATGATTTGATAATTAAGATAAATGTTGACGAAATATTATATATGATGAGAGATATTATTCTCATTAAAGTTTTGAGAAAAAACCATCTTTTCATACGTTTATGGGGAAAATGGTTTAATTAGAATAATAAAAGGTAAAAAGTTTTTGTTGCAATATTAAAAAAATATTATGCAACGTGTAGTAATTATAAAGTTTATAACCAGATTCATGCCACCCAAAAATTTTATCTTTATTATTCTAATTTACATTTTAAACTTTTGTATTTTCATAACTTATGGAAAAACGGTTTCTTTCTCAATAGACTAACTCTAATTAATATTAGATGACTTTTAATGCTATGATAATCATGATAATATTCCAATCAATCAGTTGAATTGGGATTTGGTCCAAGGTTGAAGCAATAGCTATATTAACAAATTTAAATTTTAGAGGAATTTTTTATAGGGATTACTTAGCAATGTGGGATTGTATCGATTTTGGTGGCAGCAGTTGGTGGTATAGTCTTTGATTATTTTTATGAATGTGTTTCTAACCATTTAAATTTATGGGGTTTAAAACTCTACTGGATTTCAATAGATTTAATTGTATGTAATGTTCAAAAATGAAAGTATTCCTATCAATCAGAATTGATATGGATGTAAATGGGAGGTTGATAGCGACGATAAATGTGATTGTTAAGTATATTGATACGAGTATAAACTTTCCATTTTCATTGCATCTATCTATATAAGTATAAACCGGTATATGTGTTTTGTGGAGATGTACTTATAATAGCAAGTCCGACAGTATTCCTAATTTTCCCTCAAGAATTGGGAATGAAAATCAATATTTTGAGTTCAACATCAATATATTCTCTATTTTGCATAATCTAACATCTTTTACACTATAATTACTTTTTCATTTAGTTTTAATCACATCAAAATATATTATCTATAAAAATTAAGTTAGTTTTTTTAAAAAATCAATATAACAAATTTGAAACTAAAATTTTGATATTAATTAGAACTACTTTTCTTTTCGTACTTTTTAAAATATATTCATCCGGTTTAAATAAAAGGTAACAACATTCACAAAATTCTAAACTATAAACTAGGGGCGGAAAATGGGCAAACGGGTCAAATATGTGTTGGATAAATGGGTAATTCAAAAATATGGGCATGACTCATTTCAACCTATTTTATAACGGGTCAAAAAATAGTGGGGCAAAACGGGTCGGTTGAAAATCATTTAACTCACAGGTCAAAATGGGTAAACCAACTGGTTTCAACCCATATATGAAATCATATGGGTTTATGTACCAACCCATTTGGGTAAAACCCGCGGTCAACCCACAAACCCAATCCGTCCAACCCATATTTTTACCTACCTATTTGAATCATTACCCATTTAAACCATTGCCCATTTTACTTATTTTACCCTTACTCACCTGAGTTAAACAATAAACAACCCGCTTGACCCGTGGATTACAGGTCTATGTTGTCATCTCTACTATAAACCAAAGAGATTAATTCCAATCTTCTAAACAAATCATTATTGACAAAACCCTAAAAAAAATATAAACAAGCATATCACATGAGTTTAAAATTGTAGTAGTTTTCTTTATAAAAAAATTGTTGGAAGTAGTACGTACTTTTTAGTAGAAATAGAAGAATGAGGGAATGTAAGAATTAAATTTTTAATTGAAAAATGAATATTGTGTTATGATTTAATGCATTCAATTGGAATTGCGTTAAATTTCAATTTCATTTTTATTTTCTCTTTCTAAAAACATAGAGAAGAAAATATTCTCTCTCATTAAAATCCATATTTTAGGGAATGGGATGAGGAAGATGTTGGAGTTGAAAATCATATAGAATCCATGTAATTAATGAAAATTTCTATTATAAGAAAGGTGTTGGACTTGCTCTAAGTAAACCTACCTTATTATAAAAGTGAGAGAAGACCAGATTCTACTTTTTCCCGCAAAAATAACTTCTACTTTTAAAATAATAATTTAAAAAAAAGAATTTACCAAATAATAAAAATGTTCTTAGCTTATAAAAGTGTTAGCTTCTGCATATTTGTGAGGATAAGCAGTTGAAAAACAAAGCAATTTTAGTGTTTGGTAAATTGGCTTATAAGTTGCATTTTAGTGGTAAGGGGGTGTTCAAATCACCCGCCTATTAGGTCAATGTCTCATTTGGATCACATAAGTTAATTCAATTTGTGTTAGGTCAAGTATGGTTCTAGTAGGTTTCTGACCCAAATTGACTCATTTACAATTTTGCCTTATTTTCTTGAAAAATTCCACCCAAGAAATTCATAAAAAAATTAGTTTAACACAACTTATCATACACTAATTTACTCCATAATTTTTTAACATTCTTGAATAATAATACAAACTAGATTAACACTGATGCGATTCACGATTTAAAATAAGTTAGTATAGTTATTAATATTATATTTTATTTTTAAAAAATTAAATATAATTTATTTTACTAATTAGATAAAATCTCATTTTAGACCGACTAACAATTATACCATGAAAAAACTTGTTTTAATAATTTTAATGGCCATATTATAATTATTTATACATTAAAATACATTGTAAAGTTTTTCAAAATTATAGGAATTTTGATGCAATAAATAAAAATATATTAAATCAACCCATTAATTACATAAATTTTAAAATAACTCTATTTAACAGTTACTTGGTCTAAAATATTTTGTGCACTAATTATTGATAAAAAAATTATATTTATATAAAAAATATATATGCATTTATAAAGATCAAATAAATTTTGTATAAAAATACTATCCATTATAATCAATATATTTATTAACATATGAAATATATATATATATATATATCTATGTATATAATTAATTAAATAATTATATAAATAAAATTTAGTAAAATTATATTTTTCAAACAAGAGTATTCTAAATAATTAAAATGAAAATAATTGTATTTTCTTTACTAATTGAATATTTTTAATTGAATAAAATATAAATTTCCTACTATTTTAAACTATATGAAAATAATTTATAATTATATTTATTATTAAAATATTAGTACGATTTAAAAAATATTTATTTTATTGAATATATTTATATTTTTTACTATTTATATGATTTAGGTTTTTATGCCGGCCCAACATGATACGACCCAACCGAAAACTATGGAACCCTTAGTGTATTAAGTTGTGGAATTACATAAGTTTTTTTTTGAAAAAAGTGGAATATATTTCAGTAATCATTGGTAAAGTTTACAAAGGATGGACTTGTCCTCCATGAAATCCTATCTAGTGGAATATATTTTTGGAATAGCGCCAGATAGTTCGTAATTGTATTTTGGGATATATACTAATATAACCTACCTACTTGATATAAGTGCCAATATAACCCTCAGATAATTTTTAGTGCAGATATAACCCTATCTAGTTGATGTAAGTGCCAACATAACCCTCAGACCCCATTTCCGCCGGACCACCGCCGAACCGCTGTCGGACCACCGTCGGTCCACCAGATTTTGCCGGATTTTCACTGGACCACCGCCGAACCACTTATAGTGTTATATTGGCACTTACATAAACTAGGTAGGGTTATATCTGCACTAAAAATTATCTGAGGGTTATATTGGCATTTATGTCAAGTAAGTAGGGTTATAAAAGCATTTTTCTCTTGTATTTTCTTTTCTAGGGATCCATTGCACTATATGGACATCAAGGGCAGGCATGAAAGATCTTGTATCATTTATACGTATGTCCAAATCTGATCCATCCTCATCCTTTGATTGAATAGCATATATTACTAGTTGTGTATCACCTTGATAACTTTTGGAAATATTTGTTGTTTTATGCATCTTCTTACAGCCTCTTTTAAAGCCATTGCTTCAGATATTTGGGTTGGGTGTTTATTCTTGACTCTTTTTGTTACTTCATATACCCATTCATTATCTTGTGTTTGGACATGCCATCATAGGTACACTTCTATAGCTGATGTGGGGGCATTGAAGAAGAGAGTAGGTCCTGGTGTTGAAACCTCTAGATCGTGGACTGGCCGAGCATTTTGATAATGACTACTATCATGCTCTTCTTTGACTTTTCCACTATTTATCTCATTAATTGTAGGTCATGAACTTCATCTTGCAGTAGCTTGTTCCAGTGGAACCATAAGTGATCCATTTAAATGGTTACTAATGACATTTTTTCCTTATCAAGATCCAGTAGTATATCTCTCAACCATAGTGCTGCTAATGGTTGTTGAAAAAAAGAAGTTGTTTTGGCTATGAGAATCTGCTGCAAACCATACTTGATGAACTAGTGGACAGTGGAAAAAGATGTGTTCCACAGAAGTGTCTCCCAATGTACATGTAAGATAGAATTGTTCCGCCGGGCATTTCCTTTGGACAAGGTGTTTTGCCATCGGAATTTGATCTTTTCATATTCACTATATGAAGTGGTTTATCCTCGGTGGCAATGTTAATTTCCAAATATTGCTCTAGTAAGGGGACAGTCTAGTGCTGCTACTAGCCATATGATCTGCATTATCCAAGTATATGGAATCAACAGAAAATTTAGACCATGCACAATGGTGAGACGGAACTAATATGGCTCAATTTATGAAATAATCAATCTCTCTCATCCACATCAGCATTGAGCCCACAACTAAATCACCCCTCTTTTCTCCCACAGTGGTTGAGACATTTCTAAGCCCACTCCATAGACCCCACTTGATTATCCCTATTCTACTCATTAATTTTACATTTTATATTTAATTTATATAAATATACCTAAGAAAATAAATTCAAATGTCAAATTTAATAATACACCTATTATTTTTTTAATTGGATTTTGTTTTTTCAAATTTCATTTTCGAAATTAATTTCAATTTTTAAAATTTATTTTATGAACCATAATTAAAAAGAACCATATATATTTCTTTAAAGAATGTAATTTTATTTTTTAAAATAATAAAATTTTAATTTATATTTTGAAAAAAAGAGAATTTTATAAGAAAATTTTAGATTTTTGTAGGATTTTTAAATAGCAAAACAAAAAAATTCAGAAATTTAAAAAATAAAAAGAAAGGGGACAAGGGGTGCCACGTGACCCAACCACAGGATGCCACCTGGCACCCAGGTCAAAGAAATCAGGCGCAGGCCCAACCACCTGGCCATGCACGTGCTCTGGCCTGCAAATGGAGTTAGAGCCTGTACTCTCTCTGAGCTCAAATTTCACTCCGGCCCAAATTCTCTCTCCAAATGAAGCCCGGTTTGAGCTCCGCGCTGTGGAGTTTTTCCGTCTCAATACCATCTCAATGTTTAATTAAACCCAAAATTGAGCCCCATTGCACATGCTCTTATAACCAGATTTTACAGAGTAATTACCATCATGTGTAAGCAGCTCCACGTGCCTTCCTGTTGATATTGAGGCCTAGGCATTGCGAGTATTATTTCAACCTCATCTTCATCAAAAGTGTTTCTGATTAAGGTAGAGTTCCATTTTGTCCCATTTGACTCCATTAATGTGTCAATCGTAATATCCTCTGCATAGTTTTGTTGAAGTGAGTTTGGCCTTGCTACCCATTTTCTTGGTAGCCATAAGCCTGATTTGACTTTTAAAGTATTTTCACGCCCTATCTTTTTCCAGATTCCGTGAAGTAATAGGTCTCTGCCCTCAATGATTGATCTCCAAGCACATGATGGTCTGTATCCAGTACCTGCTTCAAGAATGGATGATTATAAGTGATATCTCGCTTTTATTATCAAAGTTATTGTAGATGATTGGGTTGTCAACAACCTCCAAAATAGCTTCCCCAACATTGCTTATTAAAATGGTTTAGATATTTAAAACCTAAACCTCCCATGGCTTTTGGTGTGCACATAGAAAGACATTTTGCCCAATGGGTTTTCTTTTTCTCATCAGTGCTTCCCCACCAATAGCTTGCATAGGATTGATGAATAGCGTCTATCAAAGTATCTGGTAGCTTGAAACATGACAAGTATAGGTTGGCATAACTTGCAATACAACTTTAATGAGTACCTCTTTCCAGCCCTTTGATAATTGCGTATGTTCCCAACTTTGGACTTTTGTCCATATTTTTGTTTTTAAATTTTCGAAGGATGGCAATTTGGAACGCCCAAAAGTGGTTGGTAAACCCAGGTATTTGTCAGGTTTGTCAGTCTCCGCCATTCCTATGATCTCTAGAATAGTGGATCTTGTTCGAAGATCGACGTTTGGGCTGAACGATATGGTTGGCCTATTAAAGTTTACTTTTTGTTCCGAAACCTCTTCATAATCTTGTAATATCTGCTTTAGCCGGAAGGCTTCTCTTTGAGTGGTTTCTCTAAAAATTAGGGTATCATCAACAAAGAGTAGATGGGATGAGATCGGTGCGGTTCTTGCTATTTTAACCCTGATATTTATCTATTTTGTAGCTTTTCCTGAAGTATACTTGATAGAACTTCACCGCAGATAATGAATAAATACAGGGATAAAGGATCTCCCTGACAAATACCCCTTGTTGGAATTAGGTTCCCAAATTTGTTTCCATTCATATTGAAGGATAATTTTACAGAATAAATGCATCTTTCAATGAGATATAAATTGTGACTGGAAACCTATTTTTTTTGTAAAACCTCTAGTAAAAATGGCCATTCCACTCGGTCAAATGCTTTACTCGTATCCAACTTGATGGACATATAACTTTTTTTCCTGATTTCTTTCCTTTGATATGGAGGTGTGCTTCTTGGGCCACAGAGATATTATCGGTAATTAGTCTATTTTTAACAAAAGCACCCTGGGATTCAAAAATGATTGAACCCTTTGTTTGCCTTAACTTGCTCAATACTCATTTTGCGAGTATGCGGTATATGATATTCCATAGGCTGATTGGTATGAATTTTGAAACCTCTGTCAGTTTCTTAACCCTTGGAATCAATACCACTGTTGTCTCATTTATCAAGTCCATTGGAAACTCTTGATTTAGTAATTGGAGTACAATTGCCAATACTTTAGGTACAACTATATTCCAGTATCTTTGGGGGGGGGGGGGGGAAATGGGGGCATACCATCTGGACTAGGAGATTTATTTGTAGCCATTTCCTTAGTTACCTCATTTATCGTATATGGCCTGCATAAATCCGAGTTCATTTGCAAAGAGAAACTCGGTAATATTCTCACTGTAGTTTGTTGTATGATCTCTGGGTCAGGATCCAGTGAGTTGAATAACTCTTGAAAATGATGGAGGATAATACTCTCCATTTCACTATTCTTTGTACACTATCTTCTTGACTAATCTTTCAAACCATGGATAGAATTCCTTCTTCTCCTTTTGTTTGCATAAAAGTGAAAGAACTTTGTATGTCTATCTCCATGCTGGAGCCAATGTTGCTTTGCTCGCTGTTTCCCTTTATCTTCTTCTATGTTAAGAAGGTATTCTATTTCACGCTTTGGAGTTACTATATGGAGTTGGACCTATTCAGTTATACTACCATTCTGTAGTCTTTGGATCTCTTTGGACAAGGCTTCCAATATTTTTTTAATGATTCTTAAATTCCGTCCTGGCCCAACTCTGAATCTGGCATGCAGAATAACTAATTGTGGTTGTGATTTCTTCTTTGCTTTCATTCCAACTCCTCTGGATCATTGTCTCACAATTTGGTGATTCCATCCAATAATTCTCGAATCGAAATATTCCGTCTTCTAGAATTTGATGCATGAATACTATCTTTCTGAACTTGCAAAATGATAGAGACATGGTCTAATCTATGACGAAGAGATGCTTGACCTGTGATGTGGGATATAAGTTAATCCAATTTGTTGAAACTACTGCTCTATCTAGCCATGCTCTAACGGTGTGTGGATTTCTCCAATTCTGGCACCATGTGAATTCATTCTACGAGTGTCCCAAGTCATTCAGGTTACATTCATTTAGCCCATTTCGGAAGACTTCAATATGCCAATTTGGCCTTCTATTTTCACTTTTCATTTCGTATTGGTGTAAAATTTCATTAAAGCCCCCAATACATAAACATGGCAATTGTGAATTCACAAGAAAATTTGGAAAATTATCCCAGAATTATTTCTACTTTCTTGAATCAGGTTTGCCATATAAACCTGCGAACGCCAAATTGCAAGAGTAACTGGATCTTTTATGGTGAAATCAATGAAGGTGAAAGAGTAAGACAAAAGGTAATTTATATGTCTTTATTTCTAAATAAAGCAAGACCTCCTGAATTTCATTGGAATTTACAAAAATTCCATGAAAATCCAGTTGATCTTTAACTTTAGACAATTCAAAAGAAGAACGTTTTGTTTCTGAAAGAAAAGTTAAATGTGGATTAAACTTTTGAAATAAACTTTTGAAATGTCTTACTACGCGAGAACTAGATAATCCTCGCCACTTTCAAGGCCTATCATTTTCCTCGGTGGGACAGGGCTTTCTTAGTCGCTGTCACTGGTCCTTTTGCGGGTGTCTTCGCGCTGAAATTCAATCCTTAAGGAAAGATAAACTTTTCTCCGGTCTTCACTTTCTTTTTCCTTTATCATCAATTACTTCAAGCAGTTCAGCCTTTCTCTTCATTGAGTCAGCAATTGGGTCTAGTCCCACGCCTACTTTAGTGATCTGGACCCTAGCTCTGTAGTGACCTTTTTGATAATAATATCAGGAGAATTTAGCAAAGATTGATCCTTGTTGACCACATTTTCTTCTTAGATTTTCCTCTGATTCCCTTGTGTTTCCTACAAAACATCGTCGTTGTGTATAATTATTACAGGAAAAATTGGCCCGGACACAAGATTATAAAACCCGATGGAGGTCCTATGTGGAGGAGCCTTGTGGGCGATTCAGCAAAGGTGATGTCGGGCTACTTCCAACCGAGATAAAAAAATTTCGGAGATTGACATAACTTGCAAATTGGATACTTGGCCAAAGAGCGGACGATTTCTTCTTTCTTCGCAACTTTATTTTCTAGTGTTGGAGTGAAATTCATAAGCTTCCTCCATTCCATTTTCACTTCCTTGCTCAGCATAATCATAAAAAAAATGGTGCCTTCGGCTTCAAAAGACTGGAAAATTTGAGCTTCCTCCCCAGCGTGAGACCCAGTTGATTTATGGCAGAGAGACCAAATTCTGGAGGGGTTAAATATGGTGGTTGAGATCCGCAAAATTGCAATAAATATTTAAAACCCCCACTTCCGCCTTTGAAGAGCCAGTTCCGAGGGTTAATTGTGCCAGAAAACCCACCTGGAACTCATTTCAGACGGATGGAGTTATTGCGTTGAAAACAAACGGTATTGGCACCTTCTCCGTCAATATTTTCTCCTTTCCCTTCTCCTCCGCCGTGAGTTTCCCGGCCTCCGCCTGCATTTTTCCGTCCTTAGATTGCAATTCCGCTGGTGATTGATTTACAGTTGTCGAGCTAACTAAACACAGATTTTGCTTTCGCTCGGTTTCTGTAGAAAATTGTGGGGTTGAGCTGAAATGTTAATTCCGCTCGTGGTTGAGGGTTTTTCCTGGGTTGAATTGGGTTCTCAACTTGTATGAGGTTTGCGCCTGCATATTCCATTCTTTTCAATCTGGGTTGTGACATCTCTTTCTCTGAGAGATTTCCCATCGCTTTTTACGCTTCTCTCTGCCCTGCCGCCTACGTTGACGCATCAAGCCTGTCCCGATTGGGGTAAGAGATGATCATTTTTTAATCTTAACAGCTTCCCCCAACCGGAATTCGACATTGATTTTTAATTTTCCGGCATTGACTATTTATGGAATGACTAAAATGACCCTATATTCATTTAAAAATTCTAATGACCATTTTGCCCTTGATTATTTTAATCTACCTTCTTCAACTTCCCAAACCTCAACCACCATATCCTACTCCACCACCTCAACTCGTCAACCACCATCACCACCCTAAACTCTAGTCGCCGCCACCTCTTAGTCCACCACTCCAAATCCACCACTCCAAACCCACCACCGCCACCACCATCATTGCGCAACCACCACCCTGAACTCCAGGTTCCGCCACCTCTTACTCCACCATCCTAACTCCGCAATAACTACCACCACCCTAAACCCGCAGCCGCCACTACCACCACTCTAAACTCCAACTAACGCGATCTCTTACTCCACCACTCCAACTCCACAAACACCACTACCACTCCAACTCCAACTCCACAAACACCACACCACTCCAAACCCCCTGCCGCCATCGCTGCTTCACCTTCGTCTTAACCCACCTGCCGGATTCTGCCTCCAGTAAGCCCAACGGTTCTTATGGCAAAAAGCAACAAAAATTTCCAATCATTCTTAAACATTTTGGCATCTAAACTTCTTCTTCATCCCATTTTCCTCTTCTTTTTTGTCCCTTTAATGGTGGAATAGGAGAGGCAATTTCGACCCCAACATCATCTCCGCCAGGACGGAGGTGGGCGACGACTTTCAATCCCGCTACAGCAGCTTCAACGGCTACGAGTAGGGCTGCCTTAACGGCGAGGGGTCACCGATGATAATGTCTTTGTGAACGATAAATGCCAATGAAACGTCCTGGAACGGCGGTGCCGATGCCAATGGAAATGGAGTTGGAGATGAAACACTGATTTAGGAAGACTAATGTTTGGTCGAGGAGACATTGAGTGGCTGAGGAGACAGCAGAAATTGGTGGTGGTCATCGAACTGGAGTAACAGAAGAGGAGATTTGATGAAGAAGGAGATGGGTGTGAACTTGGGGTTTTTGGAGGGTAAAATGACATTTCACGTTTAATTTTTTTTATTTTCTTCGAGCAACATTTTGGTCTTTTTACATAAAATTGACCAAGACCACAGTTGACTAATTTTTCAAATGTGACCAGGGTACTTTTTAAAAAAATGGAATTGTATTTGCACTTTTCAAAGAACCGAAAGTCATCCAAGCACTTTACTCTTTTATATAATTTTATTATTTTACTTTCGATATATCGACTTCAACTTTCATTGTTGTGATGTTTTAGTTTTTTAATATTGGTGTTCAAATTTTCAAATATTATATTCTCTTTCTGATGCAGGGCGAATGGTGGCAAAAATTGAAGAAGTGTTGGATCGCCGTAAATGTTTGATACGGTTTTGAGCATAATTTTTGCGCTCGGAGTCAGAATCAGGCAAGGTCGGATGCATTGGAACTGTCTCGACGAGTACTACAATAATCACTATTACACCATGATGTAGGATATTTTTTGGACATTTGAGCTCGTTTAATGCCTCAAAACGTCAATTTACTGTTTTTGAGTATTTTTTAATTTTTGTTTTATTTTGAAATTAATTCCGAATTTCCTTTTTTTATTCATGGGTTTCTTTATAGTATTAAAGACCTCTTCTATTATTCTGATATTTTTTTCATTCATAATAGTATTTTTTTAGAATATTTTCTCTCAGGTGGACTCCAAAACCAAAACCTGAGTTTTGTGCTTGCAACCCTTAATTGTGCTTCAAGATTCGTGCTTGTGGATCTCTTTTGTTATTCTGACTCTAACTTCTAATTTATGCATTGATGTTTTTCATTCACTATAATAAGTTTATATTTTATATTATTTTCTACTAAAGTGTGATGATATTTTTATTTTTTAGGATTGATATTTTTGTTGTATCGGTTGATATTTACTAGTATGAGTTGGATTTTTTATGGTTTTTCACTTTTTTTAAAAAAATTAATTCATTTGGTATATGCATTGATGTTTTCGTAGTACTAATTGACTTTAAAAAAAAACAGTTAATCACTTTTTTAGCATATGAATTAGATATGAGGGTCCAAATATTACTTGGCCTATTTTGTAAATGTACCTTATTTGTTAGGGATCCATTAACAAACCCAATCTCATTATATGTTGACTTTAAGAAAAGGAAAAAAAAGAAAGATTATTTTTTATGTTTATAAATTTATATAAAATTTATAATTATTTATTTTAATAGGATGTTTTTTTACCTTTTCTTCATTTATATTTTTAAATCAAAATATTTTTAATTTTGAAAATTTAGATATTATTGATTTATTTTATTTGGTAACTAGGTAGCTCCGATTTGTACTACGTGCGAACAGTCAATTTTTACAGTAAAAATATCAGATACATTGGTAATTTGTGAGATCATTTTATGTGGTTCATATATCAATTTTTAATTAATATATTTACTCTCTTACTTTAAATTTATTCCACCTTTCATTTCTACCCTAAAACCATAAAAATTTACTAATCTTACTACCTCTGTTTTGTTTGATGTAGCACTATAAACTTAGGTGTTTGGATTTAGGTGAATGAACTGAGCGGATGAAATTGAATTTAGAAAGGAAAAATATAACGATTGGATGAAATTGAAAGAATTTTATCATAAATGAAAGGTATGTCAAATTCACAAAAACATCCAAAAAATAAAAGTGTGACATATCCAATGAAACAGAGGGAAAACTATATCACTTCGTTATGGTCCCCCCTTATTTTCAATTTATTAAAAATATTTTATCATATATTTGAATGTAAATATTACATGCCATTATATATATATATATATATATAAAAATTAGTAGAAAATTTTTGTTAGATAAAATTTTCAAGAAAAAGAATTTAAAAATGGGACAAAAAAACACAAATTGAATTTTTTAACAAACAACATTCACTAGAACTGTACAAAAATGCACTTCACAAATAAAAACCCATAAAATTTAAAATAAATTTCATACAAAAAAAATAACGCAATTCATTGGATCCCTGCACACACAAAAAAAGAAAAAAGAAAAAAAGAGAGTAATTTGTTGGTCTCGACCAAACATGAGAAAGATGAATTGGAAATGAATTTATCCATTCCTCTTTGCCGAATCCATTTCCCTCTTTCCATTCTTCCCAAAAATCTTCATCCCATTCCATTAAAGATGCTCTGAATAGTCTATATTGTGTTGATAGGTTGCTAAGTTGGCGAGTAGACCTAATCTATTTGTGATGGAGCTCAAGTGTATTGTCCTTATCAAACTTATAGCTTTATCAATCCAGAAATACCATGCAAACCAAACATGCTAAGCATGTCTTCTCTTCACAAAATTTAAAAAAATATAAATTGTTAAAAAATATCTTGCAACCTGCAACGTTAAAAAGTGAAGGAAATGTTCTTATTTGAAAGTGTTGGAATAGAAGAGTAGTTATGTAACTCCCTCCGCCCCAACTCTATTTGCAATCTTGACACTATAATCTATCAAAATTTGATCGCATATTTGAATAGATATATGAACAACAATATTATTGTATTTGAACTTTTTGTTCTCCATTATTATGTAGGTAAATATATAACGGTCAAACATATTTCTTGAACAACGTGATAATAATGGATGTGCAAATAGAGGTGGGACAGAGAGAATAGTTATGTTAAAAGTATATGTTTAGTTATAGTATTCATATTTACTTCTAGGTTTTCTATGCACTCTATGCGTTATCAATAATAGAGATATAATTGATTTAGAATCAGGATAATAAAGAAATATTCTTTCTAATTAGTTTTGTATATATCATGTTCCATATTTGTTTATACTTTGTGTACCTTTTGTAGTCACTATAAGTATATGAATACACACAACCACAATTATTTGTGGGTTTTACTTTCTATCATGGTATCAGACAAGTCTCTCTAAATATTATCTTGCTTTTCTTAAAAAATGTTCTCGTTTTTTCCAATCTTCGGCCGTCGCTCACCGCTGATCTTCCCGCCGACAATTGTTGCTGCTTTTGGGACGTCCGTCCCTGCCTGCACATGTCGTCCGCCTCCTGCACACGCCACCCATCGCCGTCCCACGCGCCGCTGCCAGAGCTTTTTTTCCGCTCTTTCTGTCTTCTCCTTGCACAAACGTTAAGTCAATCGTCCACTGCCAATCACAAGCTTTTTGTGTGGGTTGTGCTATTTGATTTTTCTTTCATGTTTGGATCTATTCGTGTTTGTTTTTCATGGCATTTTTCCGCTTGCTACGTTGATCAACCGCATCACCATCAAGTTTGATGGTTCCAACTTTGCAAACTGGCGCACTCAGGTTACTTATGTTTTACGTTCTTTTGATTTGCTTGTTTTTATTGATGGATCTAAGAAGTGTCCAGATTCACCAACTGATTTTGCTGACAAGGAGTCTGCTAACCAAAGTCTCGTTGAAGGTGAATCTTCTGTCAAGACCACGACTTTGGATGTTTACGATGCCTAGATTCAAATAAATTAGCAAGTTCAGGCATTGCTATTCTCATCTCTCTCTCTCTCTCCCTCATGTTTCCATGTCGGTTGTCAACGGTATGATGACTTTCGCTCAAGTATGGGAGACTTTAGCTACTAAATATCATAATATTTCTCGTTCCCATCATCTTCACATTCGTGATTGCCTGTATGACATTCGTCAAAATGATCAATTTGTTCAGCATTATTATACTCGTTTTAAGCATCATATTGATGAATTGCGCAATATGGGTGACACTGTTTCCAATGGTGATATTATTCTTTTATTTTGTCGTGGCATGAATTCATCCTTTTCTGAGTTTGCATTCGATCAGATGATCATTGATCCTCCATCGGAATTGTTTACTATTGTTGCTAAGGCTGAGGCCCTCGAGAGCATCCACAATGGTTACTTCTTAACCCTACTTTTCTTAATTAGGAACACTCCTTATTTAATAAAGACCATTTTGAGTTGAGGAGTTGGTACCTCTTTATTTGTGAAAGACCAACCAATCAATGATGGACTCTTGACATGGATTGTTTTGCATTTTTAGTTTGCTTAGATTATAACGAAGTTTAATTTTATTATGTATATTTTTTCATAAATGAGATTATTTATTTTTTAGACTTTTCTATTTCTATTTATGTATTTAATATTATGTTATATCATGTAATCTATTATATTGAAATGTAGAAGATCAAAGTCCAACTATGCAAGTCACAGAAGGGTTAATTCAAGAATTTAAAACTTCAATACATCGACACTCAGAGATTTGGCATTGGGTCATCATCATCAATTTAGAGCGGACATTGTTGAATATATTTCCAAACATTTTGGAAATAAGGATCAAATGTAGTTTTTTTGGATAATATTAATTATGATATTTATTAGTATTGATAATTTTAAATCATATAAATTTTATAAAAAAAATATTAGAGTAAAGTGCTAAAATAACCCTATCTTTTAGCTGAAAGTGCGAATATAATCCTTGACTTGGCTGACCTTTTAGTCAACCATTGTGATGCGTCCATTTTATACCGTGATTTTGGTACCTTCTTAGACTCATTTTGGTAGACTTTGATGCTCTGAAAACCCTATTTTACCTTGAATTCTTAT
>JAULKM010001401.1:0-15403 GCA_032355605.1 Rubia tinctorum
TAGACCCATTTGGAGCCAACAATGTTAGCATCCGAAGGTCGAGGCACTAAGTCCCAAGTGTGCTAGCCACGAAGAGCCTCCATCTCGTCATCCATGGCAGAAACCTAAGCCGGATCCTGAAGAGCAGTGCGATAATCCGTGGGCTCAGACTGAGCAAGTAGAGCAGCAGTAAGACCATGGGTGATAATATATGAATAATCCTTGCGCTGAATAGCACCAGTAGCCGACCTAGTAGCCATCTGATGAGTGCGAGGCCGAGGTGGAGAGATCGGAAGAGCAGTCGCTACTAGCAAAGTGGCCGGTGAGGTAGTCGGTGAACGGGGTGGGATGGTCGGAGAACCAGGTGAGCTGGTCAATGGCGAGATAGGTAAAGCAGGATGCATCATAGCGGTCATTAGATGGTCTAAATTGGCAAAGCAGACATAACATGGTGGCGTAGTCGGTGAGGATGATAGAAACGATGAGCCAGGAAGGCTGGCAACCGAAGGGACAAGACGAGCAGAAGGAGATGCCATAGTGTAAGAAGTAAGGATATCAGATGATGTATCAGTGGGATCCAAAAAAGTAGAGACATCCAAAGATGGAGGTACTAAAGTAGAACCATCAGCATAAGGGAAGAAAGTGTTGTCAAACCGTGCATGTCTGGTAGCATATCTTTCCAGAACTAGGATCCAAACATCAATATCCCTTGTACTGGGAGTCATACCCAAGAAAGATACAGGGGAAACTGTGAGGAGCAAGTTTGTGAGCTGCATATGGACAAAGATAAGGGTATACATGACAACCAAATGCATGGAAGTTCGTGTATATAGGAGTCCGGCCATTGATAACTTCATATGGTGATCATCCATCAAGGACAGGAGTGGGCAGCCGATTTATAGTATAAGAAGCTGCAGAAAAACGTGAGGTCAGTGAGAGAGAGGGACATAAGAGTGATATAACTTAGATATGCCCATCTCAGTAATGTGGCGATGCTTGTGCTCAGCCCAACAGTTCTTCTCAGGAGTATACGGGCAAGAAATCTGATGGTGAATGTCCTTTGTCTTAAAGTGAGAGCGTAAGCTTCCATTTACGAACTCAGTCCCCCTATCACTCTGAAACACCTTAATGGTGGAAGAGAACTAGTTCTCCACAAAAGCCTCAAAATGGCAATAAAAATCCCAAAAATTAGATTTACGGCGCAATGGGTAAAACCACGATAGTTGGGAATGATCATCGAGGAAAATATCATAGTAGGAGAAACCATCAGCAAATAAAATAGGAGAGGGTCCCCATAAGTCATAGTGAACTAGATCAAGTACCTGAGCAACACGTTTATCATTTGTATGAAAAGATAAACGCTTTCCTTTAGCCTTTTCACATGCATCACAAAGGGCAGGTTTTGGCAAAATCAATGAGACAGATAAAGATCCAGAAGCTCACAAACCAGAAATAACGGAATGCGGTACATGACCAAGTCTAGCATACCAGATTTCAAAAGACGCACACGACTTATTTGTTTCCACAGTAGATAACAAAGCAGATGCAGCATAGTCTAAAACATAAAGCCCATTTTCACTGTGACCGTGACCCAAGGTTTCACTAGTAATTTTATGCCGAATAGTAAATGAATGGTCATCAAAGCAGAGAACAACATTTAAATCTCGAGTTAATTTTCTAATCGAAAGCAAACTTTTAGTGATGTCAGACACAATGAGCACATCATAAAAAGACACGAAATCATAAATCCAATAATTACAAAAATGAGTAATAGGGAGTTGAGAACCATTACCAACATATACGCTGGAAGAACCATGATAAGGTGCGACATGATCAACGACATGATCAACAGCAGCAGGGGACGATGCCATATGTTTTGTGGCGCCAGAATTTACAATCCACTTGGAGCCATCTTGTCATCGATGATGAGAAAGGCCAGTAAATCTTGAAATATCACTCCTTCGAGAATTAAAATGATCCACATCCATAAGGGCAAAAACTAAATCTGAAAAACAAAAATTCTGGTCAGAAGAGACGCCAGGCGCGTGCAAAGACGTGCGTGAAAGCAGTGGGTTCGTGAGCTCACGCGCAACAAACATAGAATGGCGTGTGGCACTCACGCGCGAGTGACGAAAAATGTGTGTATGGCTGCAGGCGCGTGAACTCAAGCGCAAGTGACGAAACACGCGTGTATGTCTACGGGCGCATGGATCTCACGCGCCTAATGTTTGCTAAACGCCACTGAGATGACGACTTGGAGAACCCACCGGAGACTATAACTTGACAAAGCTACTTCCGGGAGAGAACTTGGATGCAGTGATGGTCGGAGAGGAAGAGCTAGCGGTACGGCCGGTCGACTCTTGCCGGAGATTGGAGAGAGAAGTGGCCTCCGGAAAAAGAGAACACTGCACCGCTGGAGATTACGCAACTGAGAAGATGGCTGGAACAGTGGGATGATGTTGGAAATAATGCTGGGAACACTGGGAGCGCCGTGGTTAATGCTGGGAACACTGGGAATAGTCACCGGAAAGTGGCCTGAAAAGATAGGGGAGGGAGACCGAAAAATTATTGTTTTAAATTTAGGATCAGAACTTGCTCTGATACCATGAGAGAATGTTTTCTCGTGATAATTATTATTAATCATGAAGAGAATAAATAGAGATTACAAAACATAAAGGTAGACTAGTCTTAATATAACTCTAAACTAGTGAATAAGATAAGATAAAATCTAATCATCTAACTGATTTATTCTGACAGTCTTGAATTTTTTTTGGAAGAGAGCATGGATCTGTAAAAGCTTAACTTTTTGGAACAAAAGTTTGGAAGGGAAAGGTTAAAATTTTGGAAGAGAAAAGTTGAAAAGAAAGAGAGAGCGTACAGAGAAAGAGAAAGAGAGCGTACAGAGAAAGAGAGCGAGAAAGAGAAAGAGAAAGAGAAAGTGTGCAAAGAGGAAGTGTGAAAAGAAAGTCTACGAAGATGTTGAAAAGCAAGAGAGTGTGCAGAGAAAGAGTGTGTGCGTAGAGAGGAATATTGAAAAGAAAGTGTGAAAATGTTGATAAGAAAGAGAGAGCGTGCAACAAAAGAGAAAAATGTGAAGAGAAAGAGAAAAAATGTGAGAAAAGAAATTGGATTTTTTAAATTTTAAAGGGTCATTATATCTTATAGCATGATGAATTTTTCCTAAAATGGAAAGTGTGTAGATTTTCATAAGACAAAAAAAAAAGGAAAGTGTGCATATTCGGTAGGGGCAGAGGGAGTAATAAGTTTTCTTCCCCTAATTTTAGGATTGTGTATCGACTCACTTTGTCTTACCCCATTTATGTTGTTTGTCGAAAGTTATGCACAATTCACAGATCTTCTCTTATCACATTAGAATCTCGTTGCGGTGCTGGTTGTTGTCACTAGGAAGTCCGCATATCAGGGAGGCCTAAGCCCAGTGCGGGATGTGTTCCCACACAGGGCCCAATTTGTAATTTTTCCTTTAGAGTTTATTTATATTTAATTACTTTTGGACTATTTTTATTCATTTGGGCATTCATTCATGAAATAATAAATCATGTTTTAACCAAACAAATTTTAAAATCAACATACTTTATTTAAATCTTTCAAATATTAAAATTTGTCATTTTAAAATTTTTCTTTCTTTTTATATTTATTTAATTAAAGAATGTTACTGTACATTTCTTTCCATCGGGCCAAGAAGACAATTCTTCTCTTTCATTAATCATTTTATATCTTCTAGACTTCCATAATTCTATTCTTCCTCTTCTTCATACTGCTGCAATCCTGCAAATTTTCGAATTCAATTAAACGCCATCTTCATTCTCTAATCTTTTCATATATTGTACACATTTTCTGTTATTTTTCTTCTTCAGGTCTTCTTCAATTCGAATTTCGAATTAATATCTCATATTCTGGTGTTTGTCTTTTCAAATTTTCAGGCATTTTTCAAATTTTCAAGCATTAATATCTCATATTCCCCACCTTTGTCTCCAATATATTCCGTTTTCAAGTCTACTTCTAAAGCATATCACAATCCCTTGAATATAGAGGTTTTCCTTTTCTCAATATATCCCTTAAACATATTAATATTCCATAAGTCTAATTCCTTAAGAATATGTATTTTATATAAATCCAATATGCTTCAATCACACACATAAATCAATATTGCGAAATCTCCAATCTTCCATAAATTAGTATTCACTCAATATTCTTCAATCCGCTAAAACCTTCTAAGCCTCATATTTCTGTATGTTCCATCATAGAAAGTTTTTCTTTTTCGAAATAGTTTACTAAGGCCAATTTAAATAATAAGTGCACAACATTTGACTTTACAAACTATCCCTTTGGCATTTTGTGGACCCAATCATTTTGGAATTAAACACCCAAATAAAAAAATTCATAAAATAAATTAAGATTATATAGGAATTTCAGAATCCATATAATGTTGGAACATATACTAGCCACCGAATATGAATTAATAAGAACACCAAAGAAAAAAAAATCCTAAAAACCAAAAATTCAGATTACATCAACAAAAAATAATATCCAAAACTCTCAAATAATCTCCCCCTGGGGCCAAAAGATGCTAAAGGCAATAGACACAGAAAATCGAATAAAAATATTCAATTAATGAAGCTCCCACTGAAGCAAATATATGACTTATGTTGGAACATAGCCATAGTACATCCTTCAAACCATTTCAAGAACAGCTAACTGTGCCTCTAGCTATTAATTTTCCTCTTCTATTTTGGGCTTCTCTGCATCCAAAGAAGATATGTGAATTGCCAGAGCCCTTAACTTAGCATTCATGACTGTAAGTATGGCTTTATCCTCATCCACAACTGAAGTTGTGCCCTCATGATTCCAAGGAAGATCATGTACCTGTCCCATCCCAATTTTTTTTGTTTAGCCGAAGAGACTCAGTTCCCACAATCACACCCTCAGACTTGGCCTTCATCCTTTCACTCCTAACCAAGGGAGAAATAAGGCATGGATAAACCAGTGCATGTTTGGACTTGAGAGAGATGACTTGTCTCACAATGCTCTGATGTATGAGTAATCCCAAGTTGACTAGCTTCTGTGTTCCAACATAGTACTACAACTTTTCCATTTCTTGTAAGAGCAGTAGTGTTGGTTGATGGGATCAAGCAGCTAACTGCTATCTGGTACTAACAGAAGAACCTTGAAGACAGACAAGAGGCTTGGAAGTATCCAGTAGTTGGTCACTGAGTCTTGTATTCACCTGAAAGCTTGGACAAAATTTGGTCATCAATGACTCCCAACTCATGAGAAAATAACCCTTCAAAATTATGAGTTGTCAGCCCTATAAGCATGTTAATCCTTCTGGCAAAGAAATTGATTATCTTGCCTCTCACATAAGCCCTATCACACCAGAGAGAATCATTTTCTAGGTTACCAGCCATCAAGTTTGAGTAAAACTCACGTACCATATCCTTGTTATAATCTTCATACTGTGTTGTTGCAGTTTTCAACCCTAAGTACTCCACAAAATCAGAGAATCCACACTCTCTGTATGTTTCAAATCTGCTGGCCTCTCAGTGCTAATTCTCCTTGGAGCAAAAAGCTCCCACATTTCTTCGCAATCAGCATCATAAAAATTTTCTGAGAGAGAATCACTTACAAATGGTGTTGGTATGGTAGGCTTTTTATTCTTGGGAACTGGGGTCTCTTTCTTGCTTTTCTTTGCTGGTTACGATGATTATGGAGCAAACTCCTTCCTCTTAGCCTTCCTTGATCTAGTCTAGAAAAATTCATCCAAGACCTCATCACTCGAGTATGCCAAATCCCCTCTATGTTGAAACATGGTTTGTCTGTTCAGTTATGATAAAGTGTCCTATGTTCCAGCATGCTCCAGCTCAGTCATGGGGTCAGATCCCCATGTCCTCTCTACATTTGTTTCCTCCACATGAACACATATATTGCCTCCATCATCATCCACCTTATTGTCTTGAAACCCCATATCACTATCGGTGAACTCTAGCTCAACCTTATCTGTATCTATGGCTCCACCAGAGGTTTCCCCTGATTTCTATGTTAGAACATTCCCAACACTACTCTCATCTTCACTGTCAGTCACAATAATTAAAGGGGGTACTCTCAGCTTCTCATTCCTCCCGGCTGCATTATGATCATAGAGTTTTACTGGCGGCAAACTTGCCTAATTTCACTTTCTTCACTTTCTCTTTAGGATTTTTGAACTCCGGGGTTTCTAACTTCTCAATCTGGACATAGCCAGGACTAGATGCAGTAGAATACACAGTAAAAAATTCCTCTTCATTATGATTAGTTAAACACCCTTTAAGCATCCTAGGATTACACTTTTCTGCCTTTTCAATATAATCAAACTCTCCAGTAACCAACTCCTCCATATCCAAATCCAAAATATCCCCCCTTAGATATTTAAGCCTTGATAAATCTATGGAATATTATTTAACTAGTGCCAGTACAAGCATTCCTTAACAGACTTAAATTCCATGCTATAGAGCTTAAGAGTAGAAGTATTAAGGGGATCAGAGTTTGTTACGAAAACTCTAATTCTGAATAGGATTAGTGCCCTGCATGTGTTTGCTTGAGCTCTTCTTTTGGCCATTTTGCTGTTTTGAACTTGGAGAGGTTGCGGCAAGGAGGATTTTTAGTAATGAAGGGTTTGTGTTTCAACACAACTCAACCTCATGATAAAATTGTGAGAAAGAAATCCCAACCTTCTCGGCTATAAACTCTCAACAAAGCTTCCAGAGTTCAAAAATGGCAAGAAACAAGGGAGTATGATAGTGAAAATAGAGAGAAGAATAAGGAGAGATGGAAAATTTTGAAAAGGAATAGCTTCTTTCCCTTTTCACCTCTATATGATAGTGAAAATAGAGAGAATAATAAGGAGAGATGGAAATTTTTGAAAAGGAATAGCATCTTTCCCTTTTCACCTCTATAGTTGCACCTTAATTTTTACCTTCCCAAGTAAAATTTTCATTACCTTTTCCCACTTGTCAACTTATGTCACAACTTCTTCAACTTCTAACATACCTTCCTCTCTTTGTTGTTCTTTTTTTCTTCTTTGTATATTTTTTTTGTATTTTCTGAAATTTATATACAAAAACAAAGAACTAAAATAATCTAATGAGAATAAATACCTCAAACTCGACATACCCCTAAGTATTTCCTAACGAGCTCAAAAGTTGCAGTGTCCAAAGGTTTTGTGAAAATATCCACAACATGCTCAGATGTTGAAACATAGGCGATAATCACTTCCTTTCTTTTAACCAAGTCCCGAATAAAATGATTAATTATATGAATATGCTTTGTTCAAGAATGCTAAAGTAGATTTTGATATATCAATTGCACTTTTGTTGTCACATAATACTTTTAGAAGCCCTTCTTTAATTTCATAATCGTTCAACATTTATTTCATCCACAATAGTTTTGCACAATAACTTCCAGCATCAAGATACTCAACTTCAATAGTTGATAAGGAGATCAATTTTTTTTCTTACTATACCAAGATAGCGGATTCTGACCATAAAGAAACATCTACTAGCGTTTCTTTTTACGATCATCCATATTTCCAGCCCAATCAGAATCACTATATCCAATCAAATGAGAGTCTTGTTTTTAGAATACCATATCTCATACTCAGAATTCCCACTAACATATCTAATTATACTTTTGATTGCAGTTAAGTGAAATTCCTTAGGATCAGCCTGAAATCTTGCACATACTCCTACGCTGAAACATATATCTAAAAAACTTACTGTAAGATACATTAGACTCCCAATCATACTCCTGTAAAACGTGTGATCAACTCCAACCCCTTTCTAATCCTTCACCAGCTTTTCAGTAGCCCCCATTGGTGTTCGTACATCTCAAGAATCACTCAGTCCAAACTGCTTTACGAAATTCAAATCATACTTTGATTTATAAACAAGCCATTATTTTCTAGTTTGACCTGAATTCCTAGAAAATAAGTGAGTTCTCCAACCATACTCATCTCAAATTCTGCCTACATCAAAGTTACGAAATCATGTACCATAGATGATGAGGGAGAACCAAAGATAATATCATCAACATAGATTTGGACAATCAAAATATTTGGTGATTTGTTAAAAACAAACAAGGTACGATCTACTCCTCCTCAACGATAACCTTTCTAAATAAGAAAGGTAGTGAGTCGCTCATACCATGCCCTTGGTGCTTGTTTTAAACCATACAAAGCCTTCTTGAGTCATTACACATGGTGTGGAAAGTGAGAGTCCTCAATCCTTTGGGTTGTTCCACATATACTTCCTCACTAACCATGTCATTTAGGAAATCACTTTCGACATCCATCTAGTATGGCGTAAAATTCACAGTGCACCCAATAACAAGTTAAATTTTAATGGATTCTAACCTGACAGCTGGTGCAAATGTATCATCAAAATCAACTCCTTCAACCTGATTGTAGCCCTGAGCAACCAAACTTAGTTTATTCCTTGTAATATGGCCATCAGCATCAGACTTGTTCTTGAAGATCGACTTTGTGCCAATAACATTTATACACCTTTAGGGCAAGGAATGAGATACCATCAACATCATGGTGTTAAAATTGCCCAAGTTCTTCTTGCATTACCACAATCTAATGTTCATCAAGAAAGGCTTCCTTGTAATTTTTTGGTTCAGTGAGAGGGATGAAACACTGTAATCCTGTAAGCTCTCTGTAATTTTCCCGAGGGATTGTACGAGTTTTCTTCATACTGGGTTCAGGCTGCAGCTGTGATGGAACATGAGGTGTTGCATTAGAGGTGGATGTTTTAACATATAGAACATCATCAAGTTCAACAGGACTATCTGAATGCTCGGATGTTCCAACATAGTCTAGCTGATCAGACGATGTGTTCAGTGTTTGAACACAATCTAAATCTAATTCATCTTCTCTTTCACCGGATATCTATTTATCATTAGAATCATCCACGATGACATTTATAGACTCCATGTGAGTATTTGTACGAAGATCTTACACTTGATAAGCTCGTCTGTTTACTATATACTCCCTCCGTCCCACAATAAACTTCCTAATTTCCTTTTTGGGACGTCCCACTATAAACTTCCTAATTCTAATCTTTCTACATTTAGACATAAATATGTGGTCATAACTCTTCCTTTCATTTGATTTATGTAGGCCCAATCTCAACACCCATTAAAAACATGCCACATAGACTTGCCTTAAAGTTTCTGCAAAAAGCAATTCGGAACTTTAAAGTGAGATGGAGGGAGTATCCAAGAAAAATTCCAACATCACTGCGGCTATCAAACTTTGCCAGTTGTTCTCTATCTTTGAGAATATAAAACTTGCTCCCAAACACATGAAAATATGAGAAATTTGGCTTCCCCCCCCCTACAAATTTCATATGACGTCTTACTCCTGAATAGGTGAAGATACACTCGACTTGTAGTACAACAGGTTGTATATGACTTTTGCACACTATTTCTTATGAATTCCTTTCTCAGCCAACATGGATCGAGCCATTTCCTGTAGAATATTGTTCTTTCTTTCCACAATTCCATTTTATTGAGGAGTTATTTGTGCTAAGAATTCATGCTGAATACCAAGTTCATCACAGAAATCACTAAACTAGGAGTTCTCGAATTCCCTGCCGTGATCACTATGAATTGTAATTATCTTTCCAAATGGACTTTCTTTCTTCGTCTGTAATTCGATCACCAAATTTCTGAGGACTTCTACCTTATCAGAATTTTCTTTAAGAAAATCCACCCAAGTGTATCTGGAGAAATCGTTAACATATACAAAAATATACTTCTTGCCATTCACATTAGGTGTACTGACTGGACCCATCAAATCCACTTGTAATAATTCAAGTGTTCTCGAGGTGGTGATATACTAAACTGATGAGTAGGGTGATAAAACTGTATACCACATTGACATGATCCGCACACAATATCCTTTTTGCCAGTGAGTGAAGGCATACCTTGTACTGCCTTTAAGTTAGCATTTTAACAAGATTTTTGTAGTTGATATGAACAATCTTATGGTGCCACATTGTTCCTTCATCTTGTTTAGAACTTAGAAATTTCACTTCTTGTTCCAACAAGTAACAGTTGTCTACAAAGTGAATTCCAGAGAGTACTTTATCTTCACCATGTTTCAATATGCATTTGTCTTTATGAAACTCCACAGTGATATTGTTATCATAGAACTTACTGATACTCAACAAATTATACTTTAAATATTCCATAAGAAGAACACTTGTAAAGATGGGAAATCCCTTGATTTGCAGTTTACCTTTTCAAACTTCTCGACTCTTCTTTTTATCACCAAATGTGACAAATCCCCCATTGTATGGTTTGATATTTTTCAGATACTCTTGAGCTCTAGTAAAGTGTCAAGAACACCCACTATCAAAGTACCATGAGTCTCTGGAGTGTGTGATAAAAGAAGTATGAGCAACAGGGAAAATATTAGAGTTTTTAGGAATCCATACTTTTCTGACTAGGGGTGTAAATAAACCAAGCCATTCGTGAAAAGATTAAAAATAGCTCTAGCAAAATCTTGACTCAAACTTGAGCTAGACGAACATGAGTCGAGCTCGAGCTAGCTTGATTATTAGGCGATCTTGAGCTCAAGCTTCTTCATTCTTGTTTGTTAGGGTTATCGAGCTTCACGAGCCTATGCCTGTATAACTATATTATTTGTAGTTTACAATTTTTTTTATAAATTAGAGGGTTGTATTGGATCGTTCGTAGTAACGAGCTCTACGAGCTAATATTGCTCGAGCTCGAATTTGACCTAGCTACGAACCGAGACCGAGAAGGTAAAAAACAATCAAACACGAGATCGAGATAAATTTTCTGGGCTCGAATGAGATCGAACTCAAACACGAACATAGTAATTTTGTTTTGAGCTCTAGCTCGAGCACATCACTACTCAATCTAGGCTCGGTTCATTTACATTCAAGATTTCTCTGCGAAGTTTAAAATAGTGATCTTCTGGATAGCCTTGATAGGAGCATTAACTGGAAAAAAAGGTTTGCGTTGCCGTGATTTGACCACCTTTCTTCGCATGTCTTGAACTTATAATTTGAAATCTACAGTGCTAGAAGATGGTTTGTCGTAACCTATACCTTGTCGATTACCAAAACTCTACCCCATATTGAGTATATCATCCCAATTTTCTCTTATAGTATTCAACTTGTTTATTTCTACCTCAGCCATTTCAGCTCTCTTTGTTGTTGAGCTCGGATCTAGTTTCAACCGTTTAATCTCTCTTTTGAGCTGTATAACTAGAAATAACATCTCTTTCTTCTCAGCAAGTTGATTTTTCTTTATTTTTAGGACTTTATGTGAGTCAACAACCTTCAACCACATCTTGTACATTTTTTTGTTTGCTGTATTGATATCTTTATCACTCACAATCTGGTCTTTGTCATGACTAGAGAAGTATTCATCAACTGAATTTTCTGTGTTGGAACATACAACCTTGTCTTCCTGCGCTATGTTGGAACATCGATGGTTTCCGACACGCTATGAATTTTTACTCCAAATGCTACGTAATTGTTGATAAGTTCCTCTTCATATTTACCCTCTTCTTCATTTTCACTCCATAAGGTTACATATGAATTGCTTTGCTTCTTTCGAGTTTTAGCACATTCAGCCTAGATGTGTTCATATCCCTCGCATTCTCAACATTGAATTCTTCCTGGCTGCTTTATTTCACCACTCTGATTTCTTGAGAACTGCTGATTGGTATGTTTCATCTGCATTCCACATTTATTACCAAGGTCTTAAGTCCGAGGTCTATTACCGTTAAATCTTTCCAAAGATTTTTTATTCACCACTTTCTTCTGCATTTTTGAGATTTTTTATGATAAGTGCAAGTTCTTCAATTCCATCATCACTGTCAACTTCATGGGTATTTTTTACGACGAGACTTTGAATTCCAGTTCCTTTTGCACTTTCTTCGTTGGATGTTCCAACGCCATCTCATAAGTTTTTATTGATCCCATTAGTTCATCTAGAGTTATAGTGGCAACATCTCTTGCTTCTTCTATTGTTGAAACTTTGATAGCGAAACTTTGATAGCAAATCTTTGAGGGAGTGATCTCAAAGTCTTAATATAGCTGTTTAGACTCCTTGTAAAAAAATTGAGTTGGTGCGCCATATTGGCGCTATCTCTTAATTCCCATTAAATGTAACAATAGTTTCATCCTCCTTCATATTTAATTCTTTGAAATTTGTGGCCAGAATTTATAGTTTGAATTCATGTACATGAATTGTTCCTTCATGCACAGTCTGCAAAATATCACATGTTTTTTTGTCTAATGACATGCAGAGATGAATTTGAACTGATTTCATCCACTGCAGTGAAGATAGCATTCAACGCTCTGGAGTTTTCCACTGACGCCTTTAGTTCATCTGGAGACCATAATGCTTTTGATTTTATGTTTTGGTTCCTTCAAACTTGATTCTCCTTCTCCAGTGCTCACAGTTAGGGGATTCCACTCTGTTTCAACACGGTACCAAGCTAGTTCATCCAGTGAGTTTATGAACACTCTTATGCAGACCTTCCAGTAGTTGTAGTTTATTCCTTCTAGTAGTGGTGGCTGAGACACAGAAGCTCATTCTTTGGTCGCCATTGGTAAAACTGAATCTCACTTTCCTTGTCACAACTAAAGTAAAAGTAAGTGACTTAGCTCTGATACCGAATGAAATTTGGTTTTACCTAATTAATTAAGTAATTTCTAATGTGTTCCAACATAACCTATTTAACCAAGTATGCAATAAAGTAAAGCATTGGCACATGAGACTTGGTTACGCAGCTCGGTGAAATTCACCTACATCTGCAGGGCCTGGTCTGGTCCATAAGAAATCCATTAATCAGTAAGACATAGTACAAAGTACACCATATAATTATACTTATCCTATCAAATTATAATGTGTAGATTTTGCAAACTCCCCTTACTACCGACCCGCCTTGATCAAACTCCATCTGACCTAGAAAATTATCGACGCTGGATCTCGTCCTCCCGAGAAATTAAAGTATACGCTTCTGAACTAATCAACATGTTAGTGTATGTTGCAACATATGATAACTGGCTCTCGCAGTACTCTCAGAAAGATAGATAAGATTTTTGCTATTAAGTTCGTAAGTAGAACAGTCATGATGTCCTCAATTTATATCCCACGAAGAGATTGGAAAACTCCACCTTTGTCTCTAAAATATTCCATTTCCAAATATGCTTTTGAAGCATATCACAATCTCTTGAATATAGGGATTTTCCTTATCTCAAGATATCCCTAAACATATTAATATTTCATAAGTCCAATTCCTTAAGAATATGGATTTTCTATAAATCCAATATGCTTCAATCACACACATAAGTCAATATTGCAAAATCTCCAATCTTCTATAAATCAATATTCACACAATATTCTTCAATTCGCTAAAACCTTCTAAGTTCCAACTTTCCGTATGTTCCAACATGGAAAATTTTTATTTTCCAAAATAGTTCACCAATGCTAATTTAAATAATAAGTTCACAACATCTAACTTAACAACATTGTTCTGTGTTAGGACTTAGTCCATCCTAAGGTATTAGGAATTAGGAAAAATATTATAATAATATATATTAGGATTATAATAAATATTGATTATTTTATTAATGATTTTTTGAGATTGTGTTACATAGTACTTCTTCATTCTTTAATTCTTGAATTCATACCGTATAGTTATTTTTATTATTGTAAAAAGAAAATATTTTTTTATTTAACACTTACCGTGTTTTATTATATTTTGTTTGTGCAGTAATTCAGTGAACTATATATTGAAGAAATGACTGAATTATAATTATTTTGAATAATTTACCATGTTAAACTTTGGGTTGCTAATTATCCAGGTTCTATTGTTCTTGTTAGACTTTTAATTTTTTAAATATTTTTTTGTTAAAAATAATGGTCCCTAAAGAACAAGTATCTGATAGGGGGAAAAGAAAAAGGAATAAAGAAGAAGAACAAAAAATGAAATCAGAAAAAGGGTCACTTCAAAAATTCTGGAAAAAAATGAATTTTGAAAGTAGTTCTTTAGAAAATGAAGTTGAAAATTATGCTAAAGATATTGATGAGGTGAATGAATAACTAACAATATATCTCATAAAGAAAAAGAAAGTGAGGTAAATGAAAGCATAACTAGGCCCAATGAGACTAGCAAAAATAATGAAGAACTTAATGATCGAATGAATTGTTTATCGTTCTTAAACATACATGATTCTGGAGTGTGGGATGTGTTAGATTAAAAAAAAGAGAAAATTTTTAATTGCAAAAGACCCAGCAAGAGAAAATAATATTATTTTTCCTAAGGATAATAGCAATAGAGGGTTTTTAACATTTCATTTTGACTAAAAGTTAGAAATTGAGAAGTGATAGAAAGTGCCTAGTTTACTCAAAAGAATTAAATAAATTGTTTTATTTTTGTTGTAAAGTTGTAAGAATTGTTTGTTCTAAAAATCAATTAGCTACCATAGGAATTGATATTGGAGACATTTAATTGAAAAACTTAAACAACATGAAGATAATAATGAACATCTTAGCAACCTTAGAGCATGGTCTGAACTAGCGATGACAATGAGGCAGAGCAGATACGGGTACCTCCATACCCATGGCCACCTAAAAGTTTTTTACCCATATCCGCCCCATCACCCATGGCGGGTACAATGCTAAAATTCACCCCCGCCCCATTGGGTATTATCTAAAATCCACCCCGCCCCATCACCCACTTGAGTTTTCATACCCACTTCAAATCAATTTTACTCACCCCATTTATATCTCCAAAAAATACTAGAATTTTTCTTTAAAATTAATATTTTTAATATTAAAAGTTTAATAATACTTACATGAAAATATTATAAGTAAAACATGTGCAATATGGATAAATAATAATTTGTTATATAATAAATTGTTGTATACATAGTGGGTATAGTGGGGTGGGGAGTGTATGAACTAATATCCATGCCCGACCCACTATCCATGGCGGGTATCAATTTTCATACCCATACCCGCCCACACCCCAACGAAAAATACATCCATACCCTCCCCATTGCGGCGGATGCAGGGCAGATCTCCACCAAAACCCGACTCACTGTCATCCCTAGTCTGAACTTTAAATTAGATTAAAATAAAATAAAAAACTGATAGAGAATTACAAGGGCAAATTAAAAAAATACTCCCTCCGTCCCACTAGTATTGACAAAATACTGTTTTCACGGTCTTCAATGATCATGTTTGACCATCAATAACTCTAGCTACATCTACCAATTCCATATAAATATTTCATATTTAGAAAATGATATGAATCTCCTTACGAAAACTCTGGGTTGCGGAAAATTGGATCTTTATTTATTTGAGGATCTCGCCCAACTCA
>JAULKM010001412.1:0-15402 GCA_032355605.1 Rubia tinctorum
TAACGCGACTCACATCGATATCCAAGAAAGTTTTACCACAATCATCCAAGGTTGAATATACCGTTCCATTGGAATGAAGTATTACAGCAAGTTACTCCAACATGTTCAAAACAACAGAATTCATACATTCAGAAAACACCAATTTCTTGAACTTTTGTACCTGGATAAATAAACAAATGAAGATTACAATAATGGAACCATCTGATCTAAGACATTGACAAAAATAAAAATGAAAGAAAAGAGAATATTGGTCACACAACCATCAGATGCATAATGCAAAGTTGAAGCCCTGCCCAATATTCTCCATTGACCAGCTTGCGTGCATCGTATAGTTCTCGGAAAACACCTCGTCGCCACCAACCTTATGGTCAGAAACTTAAAATTCTGTCGCTTGTGTGATATGCCATTCCAAATCAAATATGGGCATAAAGAACTCATAAAGATTTCGGCCAAGAAACGTCACAAATCGTTCTCTTCGTGATGTTAAAACTCGCCGGAATAACAATAAAAAACTCATACTAGCATGTTCCTTCATCGGAAGACCGAAATAATACCCAACAATTAAAGAGTTTCCCACTCACTACTGGAAAACAGATACATATGCACCGGTTGAAGTGTAACAGTGCAAGAATACTGATGCTAGTAATCACGTTAGCACCGGTAAAATCACAAAAAATTGATAATACCATTGCCTTTGTGGACACATGCACCGGCAGAAAAAGTACCGGTGCCGAATACCCGTGCCTAAGTGAGAAGAAGGAAGAAATATAAATTTTTTAAGTATTGGTAAAGAGAATACCGGTGTTGTGTATCGGTGTTAGAGCAAAAATTATGCGGGAAAAAGATAACTCCAACACATGAGAGTATTTGGTACCGGTGCTGATGCGAAAAATATGCGGTAGTTGGTATTTATTAGTACCGGTTTGAAATTTTATGCATAGCACCAGATAATACACCGGTTCCTATGTACACATCTGTATAGGTTGGATATATTACCGGTGCAAATTACTGATGCATGTATGACAAGAAGGTTGATACATGATAATATTTAGCATCAGTACGTGCCATACTGGTGCACAATACCGGTAGTAGAACGTAAATAGTGAGGATAGAAAATAATTTCAACACCGATAATATTTTTGGTACCGGTGTTGATACGAAAAACAATCGGTAATTGTAAATACTCAGCACCAGATTCAAATTTTAGGCCTAGCACCGGTAACATTACCAATGCTAGTTTGGAAATGGCAGGTATAGAACCGGTATTAGTAGTTTATACCGGTGCTATTGGTGCATTAAATGAACACCTACCACCTTTTTCTGGCGGGTAAAAAGTACAAAAAGTGTCTTTTGGATTCATTAATGGTAATTTTGGATGAGCAAGACATTGAATGCTCATCAATGAAATCCCTTGAAGGTAATTTATATTTTGTTTTAATTCACCATTTATGGTGGTATATGTGTGGAATGATAGGTTTCCATATATTTTTTGCATGTTTGATCATTTGATCATTATAATGTTGCTTCACACTATTCATGAAATGGGTTTGGTAGGTAGTATTGTTGATGTATTCAATGGTTTTTTCATGGATGTGGTTTTATAAAGGTACTGTACGAATGTAGTAATTTGATGTTGCATACTGTCAATTGTAACTTGATGTTTTATGAATAAAATTATTTTTAGGGTAGAAGTGCATATTTTTGTGGAAGTTAAATTGTTGCACATTGATTAAATTGTAGAGATATATTGTGCCATTGAGAGGCGTAAGCATGTGTATGACAATGTTAGTTTGGTGAGTGATTAATTTATTGCTTTTGTTGGGGAGTTTATGGAGCATGCATTTAGTCATGAAAAGCGCATCTTATGTCCTTGTCGTGATTGTAAGAATCGTAAGGGTACTGACGATTGGGACTTGTTGCAATTCCATTTGTACAAGAGAGGGTTTGCAAATGACTATATGGTTTGGACTTTTAATGGTGAGAAACCACTGCCGGAGGTGGTTGTAAGTAGCAAGGGAGACTGTTTTGGGGATATCAATTTGGATGACATGTGTGAGGAGGTGTGAATGAATTATGGGGAAGGCACGACGATTTCTCAAAAATTTTAGATGAGAAGGATACACCTTTGTTTCCCACTTGCAAAAAGAACGACACGGTAATGTCATGTTTGATGGAGTTGTCTAAGATGAAAGAGGTTGGTTCGTGGAGCTATACCATCATGGATAAGATGCTCAAGTTTTTGAATAGAAACTTCCCTCCAGAAATGGTTTACCCTACAACCTCTATAATGTGAAGAGAATTTTGTGTCCAATGGGAATGAATTATAAAAAAATACATGCATGCCCCAATGATTCTGTTTTGTACAGGGCTGCTTTGGAAAAATAGGTGGCTTACCCCGTATGCCATGTTCCTCGTTATAAGGAAAGGAGAAATGATGTTGTGGATGAAGAGATTGTTGTGAAGGTAAGGAAATGCGTCCCCGCGAAATGTTTGTGGTACCTTCCTGTTGTCCCGAGGCTGAAGAGGTTGTTTAAGAATGTTGAGGATACGAAGAACATGACATGGTACAGGGATAGGGGTTGTCTTAATAATGATATTAATTCTCCAGATCCGAATCAGTGGAAGAATTTTGACAAGATGTATCCTCAGTTTGTAGCTGAACCGAAGAATTGTAGGATGGCTTTGTGTATTGATGGTATGAATCCCATTGGTAACATGTATTCTAAACATAGTTCATGCCCGGTTATGCTTTCCATTTACAATCTACCTCTTTATCTTTGCATGAAGATGAAATATGTTTTGATGCCTTTGATGATTTCGGATCCAGGACAACCCGAAAATGACATCGATACATATCTAGCCCCTTTCATTGAAAATTTTAAGGTTTTTTGTCCGACGGTGTTGATGTGTTTGGTGGTTATCGTGGGACCAACTTCAATTTGAAGGTCTTGCTTTTCTGCACGATAAATGATTAATAGACTTATGGTAATCTTTCAGTTTATGTGGTTAAGGGTCACAAGGCATGTCCTGTGTGCGATGAATGTGTTGATTTCTAGCAGTTCAAGAATGATAAGAAGACTGTGTATATGGGTTGTCGAAAATTCCTACCGGCAAAGCCCAAGTTATGAGACGATACAATTCAATTTGTTAGCTGGAGGGAGAGAAGAAAGGCGCCAAGAATATTGAGTGGGTTTTCCATCCAATACAAGGAGAAGACATTAAATGTTTTTTTTGGAAAAAATATATATCTAAGGTGCTTGCTACTAATAATGGACATTGGAAGAAAAGATGGATTTTCTTTTACTTGCCGTACTGGGAGAATTTGGAGGTTCGTCCCTGTTTGGATGTGATGCATAAAAAGAAAAACGTGAGCGAGAGTTTAATTGGGACTCTACATAACATTCCGAGCAAGAGGAAGGATAGCCTGAATGCACAAAAGGACTTGGTTGAACTCGGTTTATGAGTTGATTCAGCTTCAGACATAAAATGGAAGCGAACGTACCTACCACCAACCCCTTACTATCTTTCAATCAATGAGAGGAAGTTGGTTTGTTAGTTTATTCAGGGAATCGAGATACCGTCGGGCTACTCTTCCAATGTTAGTCGATAAATTGCGTCTTAATGCGTTGAAATCACATGATTGTCACGTCTTGATGCAACAACTCCTGCACATGGCTATCAACGGTGTCATGGAGAAGGAGGTGAGATTTTGCATCATGTACATGTGTTTCTTCTTCAACTCTCCATGTCATAAGTATATTAGCAGGAAATAGCTTAATGAGTTGGAGTGTGGGGGATTGTAGTTCTATGTTTGTTTGAGAAGTACTTTCCCCCAACATTCTTTGACATTATGGTCCACCTTTCTATTCATGTTGTTAGGGAAATCAGAATATGCGGTCCGGTGAGGATGCATTGGATATACCGATTTGAGCGCCACATGGTGGTCTGTAAGGGTTACATACACAATTGAAGCCGACCCGATGCCAGTATTGTAGAAAGGTATGTCACGGAGAAGATCATTGAGTATTTCACTTCAAATTTGATTGGGAAGACAATACTTGGTGTTCCACAACATGTGCAAAATCGTAGGAAGAATAGAATCCCACGGTCCTAAGATAAACTTAACACACCTTACAATGCTGAGTTGATGAGATTTCATCATTGTGTTTTGCAGAATAGTAGTTAGACTCCAATATATATTGAGGAGCACATGTCATTGATAGAGGAATTCTATCCCAATGGCCGTAAAATAATATACAACTAGAGCATTCTTCAACGTTTTCCAACTGGTTTTATAATCGTTGTAATGTGGACGGAATGACGGCTAAACTTTGGCCGTTTGCAAGGACACCAGAATGCACCGTGAAAAGATACCAGGCCTATGACATTAATGGATTCAATTTTTCAATAGTGGCCAAAAAGAGCAAGATCACAACTCAGAACAGTAGGGTTTACGTGGAATCTGAATCCATGTGGTAGTCGAGCAAGAAAGACAAAAAACCTATCCTCGTAGTGATGGCCTTTTATGGGGTGATCGAGGAGATTTTGGAGTTGGATTAAGTTGAGTTTAAAGTTGTTGTCTTCAAGTGTAGATGAGTTGAAAATGGTATAGGGGTCACTTCTAATAAGTCCATGGGTTTCACACTTGTGGACTTAAATCGAGTGGGTTACGATAACGACAAGTTCATTATAGCCGCCCAAGCTCGGCATATATTTTATATTCAAGACCAAAACAATGAGAAGTGGCCTGTTGTACTCCATGGGAAGAAGTTCTATTTTTAAGATGAAATTGATCGGCTTGTCAAATTTCAAAGTTGCGTGTTACTCTCGGCATTCCCAAGTTCGAAGGACTTCGGTGGACCACCTGTATGTAAACGATCACATGGGAATGGATTCTGGATGGACGAGAATGGTCATATTGTGGGTGGTGATGTAGTATTGAAAAGGAAAAATACGGTATTATGTATGGTGTATCGTTCCCTTTTGTAACCTTTTGCATACCCCAATTTAATTATAAGTGGTTTTTAAACCTTTGCTTGAAAACTTCTATTTTTTATTTTTTATGATCAAATTTCTATTGAAGTTTGTCTTAGCACTGGAATGTCAATTATATACCGGTGTTAAAGAATAGAGTATATACTTTGATCCTTGTAAAATGACCGGTATAACAAGTAAAGGAACCGGAATACATATTGCTGCTATAAAAATTTGCTCTCTGGTCCGATATTTGAATAGAAGCATCGGTTGAGTTATCGGTGCTTGATACTTAGAAAACAATTGAGACTTCCTCTCTGGTCTCTTCAGAAATTTTAAAAATATCGTATAGCAGATGCGTCCATCTGCCTTAATATACAAAGATGCCGGTATATTGAATAGAGGCACGTGTTAAGTTACTTGTGCTTTTATACTTAGAAAAACAAATTGAGACTTGCCCCCTGATCCCTTCAAAAAATTTAAAATGCATAATAGTAGTTGTGTCAGGCTGCCTTAATGTACGTAGGCACCAGTATATTCAACAGTGGCACCAGTTGCTTTATAGGTGTTTGGTACTAAAACAATATTGGGACTTACTCTCTGATCTCTTCAAGTATTTTTAAAATGCATTAAATCAGCTGCATCAGGCTGCTCTCTTAGGTATCTCGCTGCAGTAATGTAAAATGCGGCACCAGTTTAGTGTCGGTTCTTAATACTTGACTTACATTGGCATCGACTTGTAAATATTGGGCACTGATATTTGGAAGGTTTAGGCACCGGTGCTAAGGTGTGGTTAGCTATTTTTAAACCTAAGTTCCTGCAACACTACCTGTAGGATACAGACACAAAAGGTTTTCCCATCGAAAATGCAAAAATCAATTTTCCACACACTTCGATTGTGCTTCATAGGGTAATATCATATTTTCACTTTAATCTTGTAGTGATATTATACAATGGAATCTTTTATTTTCAATGAAAAACTAATCATAAATTGCTAAGCTCATATCATGATCCCTAGTTTGCCATTCAATTGTGATTCTAACTGGAATAAGTATATTTATTTCTATAATCACTTGTGTGTGGAAGATATTTATTGTACGGATAATCGGATGTTTCATGATGTTAGAATTTGTTAGAACTCTTAGTACACTACCTTGCATACAAGGTGTTTGATAAAATGCTTGTATGTGAATATAGATGATGTCCCCCAAAATCCCAAGTAAGAGGCTTAGAAAAGAAGGATTTTCATCAACTTCAAGCGGATCTCATTCAAAGTAGTCAGAAGATAGATTTGTGTCCGAGGAGGCAAGGTTATTGGCCCAAAATTACATAATATATAAGCATTATCCAAAAAGGGGAATAGAAGCAAATCCACCTTTTCAGGAAACTATTCGGCAGCTTGGATGGAAAAAACATTGTGTTGAACCTCATATTTTCAACTTGACCATCGAAGGTGAGTTATATGCGAATCTGAGGTGTCAATTGAGCACGGATAAGGTATTATGTTGGTGTAAATAAATCCCTCTGTTTCCTAGAGCTATCAACGAATTGTACGGATGACCTAATATACAATAAGAGGAGGACAAGATGTTAGAATTGATCAATGAGGATGATCATTTGAACGTTGAAGTATCGAAAACAATCATGCAGTGCATCACTAGGGGGGGTACCAATGTCGGTGCTCTAGTGTTTCCCTATTGGACAAAATTCAAAAGAAATTATTAACATCAGAAATGAATGTGTGGTATCACTTCATAGCCTCCTATATTGACCCGTAATCGTGAACACTAAAGTTCACACGAGTCGGATAATCAAGTTATATGCAATAAAAAACTTCGTTGTAATGTTGGGGAAGGAATATTGGAGAGTCTGTCAGAGGACACGGAGAAGATAGGATCCTATGGTTTTTGCATCCTCATTTATTCCCTTTGTTCGAAAGTGGGGGGTACCAAACTATGACCACAAAACATTTGGCCATCCAATGGTGCAGATTTCCGTGGAATCATTCTGCAAGATAGGACCATCGCAATCTGCCCCGTCAATTGAATCAAGGGTCACTGCATTGGAGACATGTATTCAAAATTTGCAGATGGATTACCAATTTCAATGAAGATGGTGTGACCATATGGAGAAAGTGCTAAGCTACCAATTTCCAGATACAGTAAAGGCAGTCAGATCTTTCTCGTCATTGGGCGACAATGACGTCGTAGAGGACATTCGTGTGGGATCAATGTCACAGGACTTGGACAATACAATCTTCCTTCTAGGAATCAGAACAATTTTCGCGTTATTATTCACGAAATTAACAATTTATTATGTTGTTCTTGGATAATTTTATATTTGGCACACACTTACTTTTATTTATTATATATTTGGATAAATTAACAATTTCCATTCACATCTCATCGTTAAATTTTAGTAATTATATTTTTTTTCTGGGTAGGTGAATTCTTAGTTTCATGGATTTTGAATTCGAGAAGTCCAATTTCTTAGGAAAGACCACATTTACTAGTCGATAATCCGCTTTAGAGCATCCTAGACTAGTTGTTTTATGCAAGATATGCACCGGTATTGAGATCATAGGAACAGGATGACATACCGGCGCTCAGTACTTAGCTACAATTTATGACATTTGATCACTATTTACAGCCAGAAACTTTAAATCTACATTAAAGCAGCCTTACGCAGCTGCGTTCTTCGACAATGGCACCGATATACTTAACATAGACACTGGTTGTTATACCAGTTCTAAGTACTTGCTCTTTGACTATAACCATATGTATAAAAGCAGCCTACCGCAACTGCGTTATACAATTAATGGCACCAGTATGTTATTCATATGCACCGATATTTCACATATAGGCACCGTATTACCACTGTTTGGACTGTAATTCAAAATTGCAAAAACAAAAAATAACAATAAAATTCAATTTAATATAAATTCATTACAAAAACCAAGAGTAACAAAAATCAAGTGCATTGGAGCAACAATCGTTGTTGCAACACAAAAGGGGGACAAAGTGTAATTTTTCAAGAATTTGTTGTAGCGATCAAAGTTCCCAAATGAGGTCCTTCCTTTGACCCAACCAAGTCTAAAACACAAGGTTAACCTCCCATGGCATTGAATTTTATTTTTTCTCAACCAATTTTAGCTTTCAACAATTCCAACTTTCTTGGAGGGACTAAAGTGTAAAAAGTAAAAAATTTACTCGTGACTTCAAATTGGAATCCGCTCAAAGTTAATCGAGTAATTAACACCTCCCAATGTATTTTACAAGTTAGACGCCAAGTTAGCATCAATGATAGGTACGAACAAAAGTTTGATCATATGTCAAAAAATGAAGATTTTTTTCTTTGCCATAATTATTCATTTGAATGGAAATTCATGGGTGGAATAGCAACAGAAGGGAATGTAAAGGAAATATTCATAAGAATGGCCAATTTGCAGTAATTTTTAAATTTGGCATCGAGAACACACTTCTCTTAAATTTATTCTTCAAACATGTAGACATGCCTTTTTATAAATGAGTAATTACTCTTGTAGGGTTAATTCATGGCCGGAACAAATTTTAAAAATTTGGACCGTAACACAATTTTACTACTTACATATTATGGCATATTGTGATTAAACAATTAACCCCAAAACCGTGATCTCTACATTGTACATATGTGAATTAAATAATTTATTGGTCAATTTAATAATACACCGAATCCCAAATAGTAACGGGGTCCAAATCATGACATTTAAAAGTTGGAAAGGTTAGAACTGGTATTAGGACCGCACTACCGGTGCCAAATTTTTTAGAGGAAACCTAAAATGTTTAAATATTTCTGACAAGGAAATAAGGGAAAATGAAATTTTAAAGGCACCAGTATTAAATTTAAATGAACCGGTTTTTATGCCGGTGCTCAGTACTTAGACAAAATTTTGGAACCTTTTCAGTCTGTCCTTGTCCAGAAAAAAAATTCGTGTAAAAACACCGTGACGCAACTGCGTTACTCTACAAAGGCAAATGTAATTTTGGTTTGGGCACCACTATTAATATTGGTGTTCAACACTTAGACAAATTTTAAACCTGGCTAGTACAACTCTATTAAACCAGGCTGGCACAACTTTGTTATACTATAAAGGCACTAGTATTTTTTGTTAGGGCACCAGTTTTAGTACTGGTGCTCAGCACTTAGCCAAAATATATGACCCTTTGTTCTATATCAAGAGCCATAAATAAAAAGTCGCTTTAAAGAAGACTGGAGTACCTGCAGTTAAATAAGAAGGCTCCGGTATTATTTTCTTGGGCACACGTTTTAGCACCGGTGCTGAGCACTTTGCCAAATTTTTTGTCCATATGCTCTCTGTTCGCTGATGGAAATAAAAAACCGCATTAAAAAAGATTGGTGCAGCTGCATTTTTCAACCAAAAGCACTGGTATTCGCTTCAAATGCACTGGCATTATGTCGGTGCTTCGTACTTGATCACTGTCATATTTTATTTCTTATAATAGTCACAGGTGTAATTTCACTTATGCTGGTACTATTGCTCTTAATATAAAAACCCCAATTTCAGGAACCGCAGTCAGTTTCATCTCTGACGACGATGGTTTCTCTTCAACTTCTGTCACTAATGGCCACCCCTCCCATGTATCACCCATCTTTAACTCTCTATAACTCCCAATTACTTCCACATTAATCCCACCATGTATATAACTTTTAGGGAACATGGTTTTAGGCACGAAAACCAAAGCTAATTTTCCTCGACACGTTTTTCACCACCGGCAATTTCTTCCTTTTCGACGGTGAACGATTGCCATTCCATCCTCTCCAAACTACAAGTGGTCAAAATAATCAAAGGTGTTTGTCCCATTGCCATCTCATGTGCATAAAACTTTATAATTTTGCATTTCTTAGCTTGAATTATTGTATGTGCATATCATGTTCGACGAATTTTCTCAAAAAACTAAAATGTCATTGTGGTGGATACTCTATGTGTTTCGTGGTAATGGATTCCACAACATTTTATGTTTTTTGACTTTACAATTTTTTTGGGTGAAATGGTATATTGTAAAAGTGTATATATTGGTTGTGGTTTAGATTCAAATGAAAGGCGATAGCTTTGGTATTATTTGAGTTTGGATTATGTTTTTTTTGTTATGGAATGAGTTCAAATGAATTCATGTGGTTCTTGGTTGATTGTGGATTGATTTGGTCTTTGTGGAATATGGATAGTGAAATTTATGTATGATAATTATGGGATTGTGGATTGCAACATTGATTCTTGGATTGATGTGGGTTTTAATGGATTGTGAACTGCAAAAATTTTATGTATAGAAATTGTGGATTGTGGGATGCGTTATTGGTTCTTTGATTGATGTGGTTCTTATGGATTGTGGATCGATGTTTATGGATTGATGTGGTTCTTGTGGATTTTGGATTGATGTGGTTCTTGGAATGATATGGTTTTGTTAAATTTTACGTATAATTATTGATGGTTTTCTATTGTGGATCGTAAATGCCTCCCAAATCAAAGAGAGGCATCAGCATCGGCAAGAGAAAGAGGAGTGAGGCACAATGGATAATCGTGTCCGATGAGCCAGCCGTTCCCCTCAGCATACAAATTGAGGAACTCGGTGAGACTAAAGATATAGTTTTCTCTTCACCAGATAAGGAGCCTCCTGTAAAAAAAAATTGAGAAAGAAGCTAGGGACAGACGATGTATCGAAGGTGGGAGGAAAGAACGGGAAAACCTTCGAGAAATTAGAAATAGAAACTTGGTGCAAGGAGCGTGGTACAACCATATGTTAATCTGTGATTCTTGCAAAGGAAAGGGATCCCGTGCAATTTTAGTTCAATTTGGCTGACATGGTCTACACAAAGAATTAGACCGTGTGGACTGCATATTGTAACTATGCATTCCCGCGGTGCATGAATGAAGAGGCATGGAAGGACATTTTGGTAAGATTCATTCATTCCGACAATTTTATAATGTCCATTAGTTATTTTTATAGCTATTGGTAGAAAATATTTATCGAGAATTGGTAGCTCACGTAATTTATTTTGTAAATTCAAAAGCGAAACATTGGGAGAAATACAAATGGATGGAAAAGGAGGAGTGGAACAAGTTATACAAAATGATGACGACACTAGAATTTGAGGTAAGCTGTTTATAAGCATTGGTGTCTTAGCAGTTGCATCATTATGCGTTACTTATATGTATTACAAAATACTTACTTTACTAATTGTGATTTGGATAAAAAATCTAGGCGATAGCTAGCTCCCAATTAAAGCTATAGAAATATACACATTGGACTGGTAGGAGCGATCACCTGGTTACTCGGGCAAAGATCATCGAGAATTTGAAAGAAGAAGAGAGAGTCAAACTTACTGCTCAGAGCTTCACGGAGGAGGAGATTGAGCTGGAGTTAAGTGTGATGAATTTCAATGTTGACAGATCATTGGTCTACATCGAGTCCAATATGCTGGGGGATAAGGGCGCATATACAAACCCAAAGACTAGAGTCGTCGTTACTGATATTGTAAGTATTTTTCAATACTTGGTCATACTGTTACCTATTTATTGTAATGTATTTAACTTGCACCTAATCACAGATAAGGATGAACGAGGAGGCCGTTAGGGGCACATTAATCCTGGAACCCGGTGAGGACATAACCCAAGGAGGTATAGGGGTAATCAAACCAACCTCCCCAAAACTGTTGTTTTACCCCATCCATCTGACCCGCAACCAAAGCAAATGTGGTAGTATCTCGTTCCCCTTGCCGGCAATCCCGAAGAAGCAACTGACTAAACAACCTATGGTCAAGGTATTGGTGGCATACCTTGACCAGCTAGTCAAGGGGATTTCAGCTACTGGAGGAGTTCAAATCCCAATGGGTCACGATGACCTAAAGTCATTCATTTAGAAGGAATTAGGCTAGGACATTGCAGCATAAACCAAATCTGGGAGTGATCCAAGCGATGAGTAGAATGATGAGGAGGTAGAAAATTATATTTTAATTCCATTTCATTTATGTCATCCCGGGTATTTTTAGCCATATAATGTTCATTTTTCTAACAAATCTTATTCTATAATGCATGACATAATGGGGAGAATGTTTCTTTGTTCATCAAGAACCTTGACGGGTCAAGGGCCATGGTGGCAAAATGTTTTCTCCAACAAAACCGCCATAGCCAACTTCAACAGGTGGAGTTTCTTGTGTCTGAGTTTTTGAGCCGGTCTTCTATGCTAAAGCAGGATTACCTTCCACCAATCTCAAATTTATCGATGTTGGAGAGGGTGTTGGACATGTGGTTAATTGGCCGGTAGCTTTGGTTAACCGAGATGAGGAGCCCCCAAAAGAAGAGGAAAGAATGTGCCTGTGAAGGTTTCCTCGGACAAGGAATGAGAATTCTTGGAGGTCCCCGACGACGAGGTATTTTAATTAAAATATTTTATATAAATAATTTAATGTGTACATATACCCAATTTTCAATTCCTAAACACAAAATAACATTGTTTTCCTATCATGTGTAATAGCTCGCCAATACATCGTCAACATAGCCATCATGTTCTACGACCAGTTACGGGTTGGGGAAAGATTTTTTGGACAAACCATACAAGCCGCTGAAAGTGGTAATCTTTTCATACCATATTACTATTTTATTTCAACAATTTCATACATTAAATGAATTCTATTAAAAATTTGCACATGAAGATGGTAAACTTAAGCAAATTGAATGACTATCTAATGATGAAGGAGTGCATCAAACATTGCAATGAGATGGCGAAGGAAATGAATTCTATAGGCAAGGTTTCATATTACACCATGTTTCCGGAATCCACATTTTCCAAACCTTACAAAAACCACCTAGATATTGAGCAAATGTTGGAGTTCAAAGGTAAGATCAGGAATTGTCTTGGCATGACATGGATCACGAACGCTCAGATGAATTTGTGGAGGGGTAGGTTTCAAATAAAAAAAAAATCAATTCAGAAGTACCAAACATAACAAACATCAATGTAAGTCTTCATAAAAATATTTTAGAAGTACCATATAAATTTTCTTGTCTCTATACACTGATTAAACATTGGAAATTGTTGTTTTCTATCTTAGCACCGAGTACAAGTAAGTTGATGGTAATGCGGCTATTATGCCATGCTATTCTTGGAAGAGATATTGGTTCTGAAGACAACTTCAAAGAATCCACTTAATGTAAGTAGGGTTGTTCAAAAAAACCTAAAAATCGATAACCGGATCGAAATCGAACCGGAATTCAATTTGGTTGACCGGTTAACCGGTCAATCGATTATTATCGGTTAGGTTATGGTTTTAATTATTTGTATACCAGTCAAACCGGATAACCGATAAAAATTTTATAACACATTAATATATTACTTTGTTCCAGGCTTTCACCCAAGCAAATAATTTATTAAGATATTAGGCCTTAATGAAAATTTTAATTTTCATCCGAAACTATGTTTCTTTATAGTGAATGGCCTCTTCTCACTTTAATATACTGATTCACAACTCTAAGTCTCCAAACCTAATATTTGTGCATACCGATTACCGAGACATACAAAGGGTCGGCGGTATCACCACTTGTTCAATTCCAAATTTTCAATCCCCAAAATTTTCAATTCCAAAGTTCGACTGAACACAAATAAAAAACCATTCAATACCCATGTTTTTTGTCTTTACTTCTAAGTTTTGTTATTGTCGGAGCCTCGGAGGCTATCAGTTTATGGTGGTTTTGTACTGTTACTGAGCTAAGAGAGATCAGTCGAGACTGTTTTTGGTTGTTTGTGTTACTGTTTCTCACAGGTAATTTTATTTCTATTTATTTGTATATTTACTATGTTATTATTGTATATAATGTTAAAGTTTTTCATTGTAGATGGAATTTACACCAAAAGATCATGTGCAGCAAGCACCTGAAGATGTCGATGTTGAGAAAAACAAAAAAATCAAGAATGTGGAGAAAATGATATGCCTAAACGGAAGAGAAAAGTTGGTGGTGTAGGAACTCGTAAGAAAACTTCAAAGGTATGGCTCACTTTGAACCATATTCTGATGAAGAGGATAATGTTCAAAAATCAAAGTGTATACATTGTGGGACCATATACTTTGCCGATCCAACAAAAAAAATGGATCTACCTGTATGAACACTCATCTTAATTTTTTTAGAGTTTCCTCAAAATAGAAAGGATGTACAATTAGTGCAAACTCAGTTAGCTTTTGAAAATAGATATGATGAGGTGACTGGAAAAGGAAAAGTTGCATTGGTTGCTTGGAAATTCGATCAAAAATCAACTAGGAAGGCCATTTGTTATATGATCATAATTGACGAACTTCCGTTTAGATTGGTTGAGGGGAAGGGATTCATATATTTGATGAGTGTGTGTTGTCATTCTTTTGTGATTCCTTCAAGATATACTGTGACAAGAGATGTTTTTGAGTTATATATAGAAGAAAAATGTCGGTTGAAATCATTTATAAAGAATTGTTGTGGTAGAGTTTGCTTAACCACTGACACATGGACATCAAAGCAAAAGGAATCTTATATGTGTCTCACTACACATTTTATTGATCTTGATTGAAAACTGCACAAGCGTATTTTGAATTTTTGCCCTATTGTTAGTCATAAAGGTAGTGATGTTGGTGAAAATATTTAGAAATGCTTGATTTAATGGGGTATTAGTAGTGTATTAATTGTGACGGTGGATAATGCAAGTTATAATGACACAACTGTGGGATATTTGAAAAGGGAATTTCAAATTTGGCAGAAATGTATTTTAGGCGGGAAATATTCTCACATGAGGTGCATGGCTCACATATTGAACTTAATAGCTCAATATGGGTTGAGGACGGCTTGTAGGTTTGTTTTGTCGATAAGGTTAATAGTTAAATATGTTAAAATGTCCCTACGCTGCTAAAGTTGTTTAAAGATCTTGCTGAAATGGATAGGGAATATAGAAAGCACCTTTGTTTGGAAGTTGCCACTAGATGGAATTCAACCTACTTAATGCTTAGTACAACTATTCAATATCAACTTGTTTTATTAATGCATTTATTGTTAAGCACCCTAAAATTATTGAGGCTCCTAGTGTTGATGACGGTCCTGGAGTACCCCACAAGTAATGATTGGGACAATGTTAGGAGATTGTGTGACTATCTAGACTGCTTGTACAATGTCACTGTACAAGTTTTCTGATCTAAATATGTTAATTTGAGTGAATTTGTTTCACACTTTGCTAAAATTGATGGTCTGGTTAAATTGTTGATGAGGATAGTTACACGAGCTAGATGGGAACTATCATGTATGATAAATACAAGAAGTATTGGAGAGATGTCAAGAAAACAAACAAAATCTTTTACATGTCTTCTGTGATGGATTCACGATGCAAGTTAGTGTCTCTTTCTTTCATGCTCCAGAAT
>JAULKM010001433.1:0-15401 GCA_032355605.1 Rubia tinctorum
ATAGAACGAATTCTACTCTTAAACTCAAATTAAAACAACATAACAGCTTCCAGAACCGTGTAATCAGAGCAATGCAAATGTCACAAAGTGGGTTAACAAGTATCACGATAGGGTAACACAAGAGCAGAATGACAATGTCACAGAGTACCACTGGGTGAATCACAGTTTTAGCAACAAAAACATATAATAAGGATAGCGTTGTGACCTGCAATTTGAGGGAAACCCTAAAACTGTTCCGCCGCCGTTTCCCGTGTTGCTGCTAGTTGTGGCTGAAGAACCTGTGAGCCTTAATTTCTGTAAATCTAGCAACTGTGATTCGACCCCAAGTAGTAATCCAGAGGAACCATGTACAATAAAGTCGTAGATCATGAAAACTAGTTGGGGGTAGAAAACCCGATGAAATATTAGATGGTGGGCACTGCCCCCACTCGAGTGGGTTCCCGCCGGCACTTCGGTTTCAGAGGCGATGTTCCACCCTAACGGCGACGAAGACAAAGCTCACCGCTGCGGAACCTTAACCACCCCCGCCACGACGAAGACAAAGACGAAGCTCACCCAGATCCCGCCGTCTTCCCCAACCTCCACCACAATAACCTTAAATCCTACCACCACCGCCGACAATGACTCGACCACCACCCTAACCCCTCTGCCTCCCCCACCTTCACCACCCTAAAAAAATCTTTTTGAAATTTTGGTTTTATTGTTTTATCTTAACTCTTAGCCCTATGTTACAACATAGAGTATCTAACCAAGTATGTAAAGAAAATAACGAACGAGATACACAACTTGGTTACGCAGTTCGGTGAAACCCACCTACAACTGCGTGGCCTGACTCAGTTCAGAATAAATCCACTAATCAGAAAGATACGGTACAAAGTACACCATACAATTATACTTAACTTCTCTAATTACAATGTGTGGATTTTGCAAGCTCCCCTTGCTACTAATCCACCTTGATCAGACTCCCTCTGATCTTGAAACTTGTTGACGTTGAATCTCCTCCTCCTGAGGAATTAAGGTATATGTTTATGAACTAATCAACGGATCACGTATGTTGGAACATATGAAAACTGACTCTTTCAAGGCTCTTTGGAAAGATAGAAATCTAAATGCAGATTTACTCAATTAAATTTGTGAGTATTGCAGTCGTGATGTCCAGTATATATAATCCCAATGGCAGATTTGAACACTCCATAATTATCTCCATATTATTCTTATTCCTTATATGCTTCTGAAGCATATTCAAATCACATAAATATAGGGATTTTCCTTATCTCAAATATCCCATAATATTCCATTAATCAAATTCCATAATTATAGGGATTTTATATAGATCCATTATGCTTCATACACGTCTGATTCAAATATTTCATAATCTCCATAATTCCATAAATCAATATCACGCAATATTCTAATGTTCAAATCCTGATTCTTTTTGTATGTTCCAACATGGAACGTTTTTCTTTTTCAACATTAGTTCACAAATACCAACTCAATAATCAATGAAATCAATGCGACTTTACAATCTCCCCCTTTGGCATTTTGTGGACCCACTTATTTTGGCATAAACAATCATAAGAAAAACTTCCAAATTTCACATCCATGAGAATACAGAAATCCCTTATATTGGAACATATAAGACTGGGCTAAATCTGAATTAATAAAAACACTGAAACCAGAAATCTAGAAATCCAAATATAATTCAGATTACATCACCACAAAACTAAAATCCAAAATCCTCCAAAATATTCTCCCCTCGGGGCCATGAATATACCAAAGTCATAAAAACATCAAAAACCAATAAACGTTCAGCAAAATAAGAATCTGCTTGGCTTGTTTCTCTTCACATGCAGAATTAGAAGCAACAGTCTTAGGTTTCCAAGGTAAATCCTTGACCTGTCTCAAACCAAAAGTCTTCTTGTTCGACTTTAGGGGCTCAGTTTCCACTATTTCGTCTTTTGGCTAGACCTTAACTCTCTCACTTCTGACTAAGGCTGAGATGATACAAGGATAAACCAGAGCATGTTTGGCCTTTGGAGATATTGTCTGCCTCACAATGCTTTGCAAAATAAGTAATCCAAGATTGACAGGTTTCTGTGTTCCAACACAGTACAACAATTTAGCCATTTCTCGAGTCAGGGTTGTGGTATTTGTGGAGGGCATCCAAAAATTGCCTGTTACCTGATACAGTCCAAATAACCTGGATGTTAGACAAGATGCTTGAGAATATCCAGTTGCAGGCCATTATGTTTTAACTCCTCCAGATATTTCTTCCAAAATTTGATCATTTGGAACCTCCAACTCCTCAGAAAAATTCCTTCAAAGTCAGGTGTTTTCAGCCCCAACAACCTGTTAATTTTCTCAGCAAAGAAATTCATAATCTTGCATCTAACATAAACCCGATCACATGGCGAGTCCTTCTCTAAATTTCTAGCCATTAGATTTGAATACACCTCACAAACCAACTATTTGTTGTAGTCTAAAAACACAAAGACAATCTTCTTCATGCCAATCGGTTCCATAAAATCAGAGAAATCACGTGGTTTATAGGCTAGCAAGTCTACTGGACTCTCAGAAATAATCTTTCTTTGGGAAAACACTTCTCCCATTTCTTCACAATCCCCATCATAGAAAGTATCCGAGAGAGCATCACTTACATGAGGTGGTGACAGTGTGATTTTCTTCTTATTGAGAGAGGGTTCTGCCATCTTGCTTTTCTTGGCTGGCTAGGATGACTAAGCTCCTGTCTCCTTCTTTTTAGCCATCCTCAACCTCTTTTGGATGAATTTATCTAGGACCTCGTCACTAGAATAAATCAGATCTGGTTCCTGTGTTAGAACATGGTCTTCTATCTCCTCTATGTCGACAACTTCCATGTTGGGGTTATCTCCCCCTTTCTTCTCAGCCTCAGAACCCTCAACATCATAAGCAGAACCTCCATAATAGTCTTCCATGTGGCAATCCTGATCTCCCATACTATCACCAGTAAAGCCTAGCTCATGTTCTTCAACTTCCATGTGCTCTGCTTCCTTCTGGTATGTTGGAACATACCCAGTTTCTTCTTCTTCACTGTCGGACAATGCAGTCACTACAAGCTCCATTGCCTTGAGTTCCTCATACCTCATTGCTAAAGAATCATATTGAACCATCTTCATTTGATCAGTAGATCTTATCACCTTCAAACCTCCAGCTTCCTCATCACCAATTTCTTCAATTTTTCCATAACTCCTACCCGGGATATAACTATACACATGAAACATGTCCTTCCCTCTATGTTCTTCATATATACCTTTTAGCAACTTAACTTCAAAGTGTTCAATACCATGCAACTCTCCTATGTCACCTGAGAGTAATTCTTCCATGCTAACCTCCAAAAACTTCACCTTAAGATCTTCTAAATTTCTCATATCTACTGTAACTCGGTTGACCTGCACCCATTCAAAAAATTCTCCTATAGACCCAAACTTTTTACCTTCCCAAACAAAGTGAGAAAATTCAGAACCGGTTACCTTTTGAAATTGAGTTTTCTCCTTGCTTGGTGCGTTCTCGGACTTGCCTGAGGTGAGTAGGAGCGGCTTCATATTTCCAGCCATTGAAGAGAGTTTCAATAAAAACTTATATATGAATTTTAGGTTTAGCAAAGAGTTATTGGAATACTCAAACTCTGCAACAAATAACTTCCAAAGTTTCAAAGATTTGGTAGCGAAGAAGAAGGTATAATGCCGAAAAGGAGACAATGTGGAGAGATGAAGAAAGTTCAAACCAAAAACAACTTCCTTTCCCTTTTCACCTCTAAAACCGAGTTTACCTTTTTCCCTTTCCAAAACAATTATGACATTTTCTCTCTTGTCAAATCATGTCACACTTCTTTGAACTTCCAACATACTTCCCAACTTCTAACTCCATCTTTCTTAATTTTGTCTTTCTATTTTTTTCTGAATTTTTCGAAACAAAAAAAAAACTGAACCAACACAAATATACACACTATACAGATGAATTTCAGAGAAAAATACCTCATATCCGACACACCAAGGTGTTTTCTGAGAAATTCAAAGGTAGAAGCGTCCAACGGTTTAGTAAATATATCCTCATACTGCTCACATGTTGGAACATAGCAGCTCTCAGCTTCACCCGCTTTCTCTGATGTTGGAACATGAGATCCTTTCATTGCTTCAGAGTCAACACCCTAAGTCTGTATCGGTGTTGGAACATGGTTGCTCTAAGTCTTCGGTTCCTACTGCTGTTTTGGAACATGAGAGTCCCCAGTCTCTTCAACCTGATCTATAAACTGTTCTTTCTCATGTGTTGGAACATGTGAAACTCTTATACAAAAATCATAATCCTGATCAGTGTTCCCATGCCATTTTGAAATATAAACAGCCTCAGACATTTCAAGTTCATCAATCTCCATATCCACAGCTTCTCCCCCTATCTCTACATTATGTGTTGGAACATGAACAACATCACTGCTTTCCAACTCCCCGTTATCCTAAATTAAAATACCAGGAGGAGACATCTCTTTGATCTATTCGACCATCATATGTACCTCATGATCAAACTTGACCACTTCATAATCATCCATACTAGCATGTCAATCATAAATTCTCCTTTTCACCAACTAGCCCTCTCATCAATCACCATAATGTCTTCAACACCAACTTCCAACATGTCCAACTACGCCTCCATTTTTTTGGTTCTCTTTTCCTCCTTTTTCAATTTTTAAATTTTTTTTTCTAATGTATGTACACAAAAAATAATGACAAAAAAATACCTCAAATTCGTCAATCACCTAAGTGTTGTCTCAGGAGCTCAAAAATTGCAGTGTCAAAATGTTTTGTGAAAATATTTGCAGATCGCTCATATGTTGGAACATAAGCAACAATCACTTCCTTCCTTTCAACCATATTTTGAATAGAATGAAGTCTTATATCAGTGGGCTTCCTTTCAAAAATCACCCCCCTCAATGATAGCCTTTCTGAATTAAAAAGGTAGTGAGTCACTCAAACTAGGCCCTTGGTGTCTGTTTTAAGCTGTATAATGCCTTCTTGAGATGATGCTCATAGCGTGAATAATAAAGATCCTCAAATCCTTTGGACTGTTCCACATATAACCCTTCATTGTCTACTCCATTCAGGAAGGCATTGGCACCTGGTGTGTGTCTCATCAAAATCAACTCCTCCAACCTGAGCGTAGTCCTGAATAACTAACATTGCTTTATTATCATTGTGTTCAAATTATCCAAGTTCTTCTTGCATTACTGCAATCCAATACTCATCAAGTAGAGCCTCTTTGTAATTTTTGGGTTCAGTGAGGGAGAAAAAATATTGTAGACCAGCAAGTTCTCTATAGTTAACCCGAGGGATTGATCTAGTCCTTCTGCTTGGTTCAGCCTGAACTGATGTTGGAACATGGGAGAGTTCTGGGGAGGACGGTGTTCCAACATCGCTGAAGTTATAATAGTCATTAGCTTCATTCGTGAGATCTACCTCGTCTGATGTTCCAACATCATTACGTCCCTGATCTGATAAATAATATGTTGTTGGAACATGGTCAGCCATTGAAATTTTAAGCTCATCATATTCAACACTCAAGCAGTTCACTTCTTGTTCCAACAAGTACCATTTTTCTGATGACCGAATACCAGTAAGCACTTTGTTGTTTCCATATTTCACTATACACTTCTTTTTATGGAATTCCACGGTCATATTATCATCACATAGCTGACTGATACTTAGGAGATTAGCCTTTAGATTTTCCACCAATAGAACATTGGTAAAGGTTGGAAATCCCTTTATAGAAAACTCACCTTTTCCAACTACCCTGTTTTTCTTTCCATCACCAGTAACAAATCAGCCATCATAGGGTTCGATCTTCCTTAAGTCCTATTTTGATTCAGTCATATGTTGAGAGCATTGACTATCAAAGTACCACGAATCCCTAGAGTGTGCAATAAGAGAAGTATGAGCAAAAGGCCAAGTATTAGTGAGTTTAGGAACCCATACCTTTCGAACCATCTTTGATCGTTGGACATCATCTATGTTGGAACTTGTAGAAAGATGTCGTCCATTCATGATGTCTCTGAGGAGTTTAAAACATTGATCCTTTGTATGACCTTGGTGGGTATAGTAGCTACAAATAAGAGGTTTGTGTTGCCGGATTTTGATCACTTTTCTCTTCATGTCTTGAACCTCTGATTTGAAATCTACAGTGTTACTTGATGGCTTCCCATAGCCTATAACTTATCGACTTCCAGAGTTTTGACTAATGGTGAGTATATCATCTAATTTTGCTTTTCCAGCATTCAATTTATTAATAACCGTCTCATCAACTTCAGTCCTCTTTGTCGTTGAACTTAGATTTAATTCCAAAAACTCAATTTCCCTCCTAAGTCGTTCTACAAAGGATGTCATCTCTCTTCCTTCTTCGGCTAAGAGGTTTTTCTCCCCTTTCAAGAGTTTGTCAGCATCAACAACTTTCAGCCACATTTCATACATTTTTTCATATGCAGCATAGACATCTTCATCATTCACACTCATGTCTTCGTCGTCGCTTGAGGAGTACTCTTCACTTACCTTCTCTTTGTTGGAACATAGGACTTCGGCTTCCTGACCTATGTTGGAACATCGATCCTCTTCTTCCTATCAGTGTTGGAAAATTTAGTAACAGCTTATGAGTCTCCTTGAAGTTTTGCTCCAAAAGCCATATAATTATTGGTCAATTCCTCTTCATGATTCTTCTCTTCTTCATCTTCACTCCATGAGGTAACATATGATTTTTCTTGCTTCTTTAGAGTGTTGGCACATTCAACCTGATTATGTCCATACTGTTCGCATTCTCTGCACTGAATTATTCTTGACTGTGTTAATTCTCCATTTTGGCTTCTTGAGAATTCCTGAGTGATTTGCTCCATCTGTGGCTCACGGTTTTTGCCAGAGTCTTGAAACTTTGATCTGTTCCCATTAAACCTTTCCTCAGAATTCTTATTTACCACTTTCTTCAGCATCTTTGAGAGATTCTTTGTGGTAAGGGAAAGTTCTTCATTTACATCATTGATATCCTCTTTATGATTATTTCTTGACGATGAAGTTTTGAATTCCAAATTCTTCATTAGATGTTTCAATGTTATTTCATAAGTTTGCAGTGATCCCATTAATTTATCTAGAGTCATGGTGGCCACATCCCTTGCTTCTTCTATTGCCGCAATTTTCATAGAAAATCTACGAGGAAGAGATCTCAAAGTCATTTTCACCAATTTGGACTCTTTGTAAGTTTTTCCAAGTTGATACGCCATATTTGAGATGTCTCTTAGCTCTCCTTTGAAGAAAGAAATAGTAGCATCCTCCTCCATCTTCAATTTTTCAAACTTTGCGGCCAACATTTGTAGTTTTGATTCACGCACACGACTTGTTCCCTCATGCACCGTTTGTAGGATATCCCATGCTCTCTTTTCCTGATAACACGTAGAGATGAGTTTGAACTGATTTTCATCTACCAGAGTAAATATGACATTTAATGCTCTGGAGTTTGCAGGCCACCTTTTTTTCATCTGGATTCCACGACTCTTTAAGCTTCACTATTGGTTCTTTAGAAATCGATTCACCTCCATTAGAACTTTCAGCAACTGGGGGTTTCCATTCTCTTTCAACATAGTGTCAAGCCAGTTCATTCAGTGAATTTATGAACACCCGCATGCGAGCCTTTCAGTAGTTGTAATTCGCTCCTTCCAGCAGTGGTGGTCGAGACACAGAAGCTCCTTCTGTTGTTGCCATTGGTAAAACTGGATTGCATTTTCTTGTCAAAACCAAGGTAAGAATAAGTGACTTAGCTCTGATACGAAATGAAATTTTGGTTTTACCGTTTTAGCTTAACTATTAGACATATGTTCCAAAATATTCTATCTAACCAAGTATGTAAAGAAAATAGCACACGAGCACACACAACATGGTTACGCAGTCCGACATCTGCGGGGTCTGACCCAGTTCAAAATAAATCCACTAATCAGAAAGATATAGTACAACTATATTGTATCTTTTCTAATTACAACGTGTGGATTTTACAAGCTCCCCTTGCTACCGATCCGCCTTAATCAGACTCCCTCTGACCTCAAAACTCGTCGACGCTGGATCTCCTCCTCCTGGAGGAATTAAGGTTTATGTTTATGAACTAATGAACAGCAGGTCACGTATGTTGGAACATATGAAAACTGTCACTTGCAAAGCTCTTCGGAAAGATAGAAATATGAATGCATATTTACTCAATGAAATTCTTACAGAGTTGCAGCCGTGATGTCCATCAATATATAGTTCTTTCAGCATATCGGAACTCTCCATGATTATCTCCATAATATTCATATTCCTTATCTGTTTCTGAAGCATATCAAAATCCCATAAATAATGGGATTTTCCTTATCTAAAATATCCCATAATATCCCATAAATCCAATTCCATAATTATAGGGATTTTCCATGAATCCATTATGCTTCATACATGTCTGCATGAATATTGCATAATATCCATAGTTCCACAAACCCATATCACGCAATATTCTATCATCAATCAAACCCTCAGCTTTTCGTATGTTCCAACACAGAAATACTGAAGTCGTATATAATTTCTTCTCCATTTCAAATTATGATTTAAATCAAATCTCTTGGAGATAGGAATTACCAAATATAATCCCTTGAAGTAAGGAATTAGAATATCTCGTCCATATCTTTTTCCATAGCTGAATATTCCAAATCAATCTCAATTCCATAAATCTAATACAATCTCATATATATATATATATGAATTGATATATTCTCCAATCAAAAACCATTTGGACGAAATATTACTTCTCGCATTCATCTACGCATTACTTTTTCCACCAAAATTTCATTCTATGATGTTTCAACATAAACTATTCCATATTTATATAATTTCCACAAATTGTCAATTAAATAAATCTGAATTCTATAGGACAAAGCAGTATACCTTAGGAATTGATAAACTGTAGAATACCTTACCTACAATTTGAATTTGCCTTACTATTTGCCTAATATCTGGCAATATTTTCGGGCAACTGGTGATGTAGCGCAACGTGTTGTCACAATATGTTTTAGTCAATAGCCGCATAACTACTTTGATACTTGATTCACGACATTTTAGCTTTCTGCTCTTTTTGGACAGCCAAGTGCTGGAATGATTGTTGTACCTCTCCACCCCTCCCCCATGATCTTCGTTTCTACACACCATGTCGCGCTCCATTCCCTGAATCTCCGTAGATCGCGGTATCCATCATGATTGTATTGCGGTCCTGGAACAAGTGGTTTGCACACTTGTCATTTTTCAGCTACGACAGTTAAATGTCTCTTGCCATCACTGTATCCTGTATTGGCTCTTGTCCTATATCCAAAGGGCAAAGGTTGTGATGTTGCTTCGAGTTCCTCATCAAGATCCGAGTTGATAGATCTTTGCCCCACTTCTCTTTTTCTAGTTTTTATAGTTAGCGCTAGAACCTCTGACGCTGCATGGTCAATTAATGGTATTTGATCATTTGTTGCTTTGTTCCTTGCACACCATATTGCTCATATAACGAAACATGCTGTTAGGATAGACGAAATCGGTGATTGAGATTTGATTGGGATATGATAGGATATGATAGATATTTCCTTTCCTTTCAAACTCATTCTTGTAACCTAAATAAACTGCACTGATAATCATAATAAAGCATCCAAACATTTAGTCTTTATATGGTATCAGAGCCTCACTGATCTTGGCCCTGATTCCTTCCCCCTTTCTCTTTTCCGTTTTTTTTTCTTCTCTCAATTTTGCCACAACCTTTTCCTGGCGTGTCCTTTTCCGGCCAAATTTTGGTCAATTTCCGGTAAAGCTCTGGCGTGTCTCTAGACTTTCTCAGCGTCGTCCTCAGGACTCTGGCCACTCCTCTCCATTTATCTGACACATTACTTCTGTACCGTGCCTTTCGCTACCATCTCTTAGAGTTATGGATTTTTTGGTAGTCGTTCCCTTGATCGATGGATTGTTGATTCTGGTGCAACATCTCACATGACTTGTAATCTTTGTCATCTTGAGAAGGTACATGCTTATCGTGTTTCTAATTCCATTTATGTGGGCAATGGTGATTCACTATCAATTTTTCATATTGGTCACTGTAATCTTTCTGGCTTGGCTCTTAATGATGTTCTTATAGTCCCTCAAATTACCAAAAGTCTACTATCCATTAGTAAACTTACTCGTGATTTACCTGTTATTGTTACATTTGATGTCAATGCATTTTCATTAAGCACAAGCATACATGAGAAATGATGGGTAAAGGTCATCATCGTTTGGGTCTGTATTTTCTTGAAACTGGTGATTGCACATTTTTTGGTGAATTACGTTCTGGAAAGCTTCAAGCTTCCTTTGAGCAGTGACATTCTCGTCTTGGTCATGTGTCTTACACCACTCTTCAGTTACTGAGTAAACAGGGTCATATATTTGTCACCTATCTTTTTCCTGCACCTGTCAGTTGCTCTTCTTGTCAAATGGCCAAGAGCAAGCATATGCCATTTTCTACCAATGATAAGCGAACCACTGGTTTGTTAGATAAGGTGCCCTGTGATTTGTGGGGACCGGCTCCAGTTGTATTGGTAGAAGGCTATTCCTACTATGTTAGTTTTAGCAATGATTTTTCACGATTCACTTGGTTTTTCCCATTACGTCAAAAGTCTGATTTCTTTGACGTATTTATACAAGAAATGATGGGTAAATGACATCATCGTTTGGGCCTGTATTTTCTTGAAACTGGTGATTCCACCTTTTTAGGTGAATTACGTTCTGGAAATATTCGAGCTTCCTTTGAGCAGTGACATTCTCGTCTTAGTCATGTGTCTTACACCACTCTTTAGTTACTGAGTAGACAAGGTCATATATCTATCACCTCTTTTTTTCTTGCACATGTCAGTTGTTATTCTTGTCAAATGGCCAAGAGCAAGCATATGTCATTTTCTACCAATGATAAGCGAGCCACTGGTTTGTTAGATAAGGTGCACTGTGATTTGTGGGGACCGACTCCAGTTGTATCGGTAGAAGGCTATTCCTACTATGCTGTTTCATCGATGATTTTTCACGATTCACTTGGTTTTTCCCGTAACGTCGAAAGTCTGATTTCTTTGACGTATTTATCCAGTTCCAAAAATTTGTTGAGACTCAGTTTTCTAACAAGGTAAAAATCTTGCAAACGGATAGCGGCACAAAGTTCACTAATCATCTATTGCAGACTCACTTTATGACTTGTGGTATTCATCATCAGATGTTATCTCCTTACACACCTGCTCAGAATGGTCAGGCTGAGCGCAAGCATTGCCACATCATGGAGACTAGTCTTGCCATGTTATTTCAATCTTCAGTGTTGGAATCATATTGGGTTGATGCTTTCTCTTCTCTGATTTATATTATTAACCTCCTGCCTAGTTCCATTCTTGGTGGAAAGTCTCCATTTGAGCTTATTTTTGGAACAATACCGGATTATTCTCTCTTTCACCCATATGGTTGTCGTGCGTATCCCTGCTTGCGTGCTCTTGCATCTCATAAGTTTTCACCCCGCTCCATTCCATGTGTTTTTATTGGCTACTGTTCACGACACAAAGGGTTCAAGTGTCTTGATATGGCTACTGGGCGTATTTATGTCTCACGTTCAGTTTGACGAGACCTTATTTCTGTATGCTTCCTATCCACAAGATGCCCGCTCTACCTCTCATTTGGAGCTATCTTCATTTACAGAGCCCTCTGCTGCATGGTCCTTTTCACCTAGCTCTCGCCCTCTATCACCCTCTACTTGGTTACCTGTGTGGTTTGTTCTGATCATGATGCTCCAGCATCACCTTCATCATCTCCGATTATGAGGTATCCTTCTTTGATTATGAGGTATCTAGTTTTCTTGCTGCATTAGTTGCTCAGAATGAGCCCCAGTATTATCGTGCAGATCTTCGTGATCCTTGATGGATTTCAGCGATGGATGAGGAAATGAATGCACTTCGCCACCAGCATACTTGGGATTTCATGCCTCGTTTGCCATATGTGAATGTTATCAGCTCCAAGTGGGTTTATCATCTCAAGTACCAGTCTGATGGTACTATTGATTGATACAAGGCTCGCCTAGTTGTGTAGGGGTTCTCCCATATTCTAGGATTTGATTTTGATCATACCTTCAGCCCTGTTGTGAAGGCGTCCACTGTTCGTACTGTTCTTACCATTGCTACCATTCATCGTTGGCCCTTGCATCAGCTGGATGTTAAGAAAGCTTTCCTAAATGATGTTCTTGATTCCACTGTCTACATGGCCCAACTTGTTGGCTATAAGGATGATGCTCATCCTGATTATGTATGTTGCCTGCGGAAAGCCATTTATGGCTTAAAACAGGCTCCTCGAGCTTGGTTTCACCGATTCAGTACTTACCTATGCCAGCTTGATTTTCTTTGCAGCTTGGCAGACACATCGTTGTATGTTTTTTTCTCATGGACCTACTCTGCTTTATCTCTTGGTTTATGTGGGCGATATTATTCTTACCGGAAACGACTCTTCGGTCATTCGTCAGTTTATTTCTCGAACTAATAAAGAGTTGTCCATTAAGGACTTGGGCTCTTTACATTATTTTCTTGGTTTGGAGGTTGAGTCTACTTCCTCAGGTTTGTTCTTGGGCCAGGCCAAGTATGCTCGTGATATTCTCCGTAGAGCTGGGATGACTAATGCTACTGCCGTCTCTATGTCGTTTCTTCCGCAGTCTCAGCTTCACAGCAGTACCAGTGGGACGTTTGCAAATCCTACTATTTATCAGTCATTGGTTGGTGTTTTGCAGTATCTCACCATCACTCGTCCGGATCTTGCTCTTGCAGTGAATTCCGTTAGTCATTATCTTCAGGATCCTAGGGATGATCACTTTGTCGCAGTTACTCGTATTCTCCGCTATGTTTGTGGGACTATGCACTTTAATTTGTCATTTCGCTCAACTCGCTCTTTCGCGGTGTTGGGATATTCATATGCAGATTGGACGCATTTTCTCGAGACCCGTCGTTCTACATATGGGTATGCCATCTTTTTTGGGTGGCAACCTAGTCTCCTGGAGTGCTAAAAAGCAACCCACGGTTTCTCGTTCCAGTTCTAAGTCTGAGTATCGTGCCTTGAAAAATTCTGCGGCAGAAGTTGTATGGTTATCTCACCTACTGTGTGATCTTAGATTCTCTCTCTCCGGTCCTCCACTTCTACTTTGTGATAACAACAGTGTTATAACCATCTTTAAAATTTTTGGGGTGATTTGGGAGGGAGTTCCGAATTCGAAACCTCCCTCAAGTCATCATTAAAGGTAATTTTTCAAGAACGGTCTTTGATAGGGTGTTTTTAATCAATCTTTCTCCACTAGTCCTTTAACCGCAATGACTACCGACTTCCATTGACTAGCTTACGTGGTTAACGTCAATAAACGCCTCCCAGTACAAGCTGAATTAACTGGACTAAGTCTGGTTTAGTAAGTCAAAAAAATTCTTCATGCCTCAGTGTTGTGGAGTGTAATTTTGTGGCATATGATAAATTATTAGGAAAACAATGAATGTCTACTGAGTTCCTCAAAAGAGCAAAATGTTCTTTAAGCCTATATAGATAAATTAATCCCAATAACTATTGGAATCCATTAGATACAAGTTAATGGAATGAAAAAAAAAATTCCTTATTTTCTAATTTGAGATAATGATTAAATGAGTTTTATAGTACTCCCTCCGTCACAATTCAAACTGCAATTTAACTATTCATTTAGTCAAAACTTCTTAACTTTGACCCTTAAATTGAATAAGTGTATAAGTATAAATTTTATTGAGTGATACCTTGTTAGATTCGTTATAACATATATTTTCAGAATATCAACTTTTTACAAGTTTTAACTATCCTTAACAAAAGATATTAAGGATCAAACATTTTTTGAGTCAACTGCTGAAAGTCAAAGTGTGCAGCTTGAATTGGGACAGATGGAGTATTGGGTTACAAGAAAAAATGGGATTGGCATCTCAAGCTTCCCATATACCCATTTAAAATTGGGTAATTATAGGTATCCAATTAATACCCAATCAATTCCCGTCTTTTGATGAAAATATTATTTAGTGTAATTGGACATCAATCAATCGTGAATATTCTTTACTCTTTTCTGACTAATTTATAGTTACATTTTCCAATTTTCATCAGATTTCTGACTACGGCTCCCAACGAGTTTGTTCGAGTTCAACTCGTTTAAAATATTTCAAACTTGGTTCGATTCGATTGAACCTGCCAAATCATTATTCACATCGAACTCGAGTGAAATTAATTTAATTTGACCTCGAACTCAAGCCATGAATAAATATATTATATTATTTATATTATATTAAATTAAATTATATATATAGTATGTTGGCTCTGTGAATTCAATGAGATTAACGAACAACATAAGTTGGGTTCGAGCTCGACTCGAATACTGTACGAGCTCAACCTTGAGGACTGTACGAGCTCAAATTCGATTAACACCGGTCGTTTAATTTGTCGGACTTATCGATCCAACATAATATATATTTACTAAAATATATTAAAATGTATATTAAAAGAAAATTTATATTTAATCATGGCTCGAATTCAAAATAAAAATGGAGCTCGAATCAATTAATTTCACTCAAAATCAAACTCGAGTAAAACTAATTTCATTCGAGCTTGAGCTTAGGCCAATATATGAGTCGAATTGGAACTCGAGATATTTTAAACGAGCTAAATTTGAATTAGTGGTTGTTCAATCTCAACTCGACCCATTTATGGTCCTAAGTGATGTACAGATAAAATGAAAGGACACGAATTGGACCCTGTCCAGCAGTATATTAGACTATAATTTAAGAATGCGAATGAGTAACGGTCTGCCTAATAACACTGAACTATTATGCTAATGATTTATTAGAGCTTTCGAATTCTGACCAAAACCGAGAACCCGACCTATACCGACACGACCGAATCAATCAAAAATCCGATCTGATTCGAGAAATATTGACTCGAACCCGATCTGAACACGAGCGCAATCAACCTGAAACCCAATTTTGACCCAATAAATATTGACTTGTATCCAAACCCAACACAACATAACATAATTCAACCCAAAACACAAATATGGCCCAGTAATCGGGACCCGAACCCAATCTAAACACGAACCCAAACCCGACCTAAACACGAACCTGAGATCAACCCGAATCTAATTCAACTCAAACCCCTAATTCAACCCGATAAATCAACTATATAACCCTACATGTAATCAACCCAAAATAGATGTAATTATAAAAAATCAATTAACATTTAATATGGAACCAAATCAACTTAGTTATGAGTCAAACTAATAAATTCTTTAGACATACTTATTAG
>JAULKM010001442.1:0-15401 GCA_032355605.1 Rubia tinctorum
AATTGAGAAGTACGAAATCAATATCAATGCAATTTTTTAATTGCATACATTTAGTAATTGTATGCTACCTCAGTTTATCTATTGTGTCACATTTACTTTATTGAAACATTTTTTTAAATGATACAATTTTCATTTTTAGCAAGATTCATTCAGTTTCATCCATTCATTATAGTTTTTACTTTCTACATTCAATTTCATCCACTTACTTTTTTCACTAAATCCAAACACATATACCCATGGTTTCACAAATAAAGAATCGAAGGAGTACTTGCAAAAATTACTCAACTAATTTGATATATGAGACAATTCAATTAATATAATTACATGAATTTTTCTGTATGCATAAAACATTTTATGCTTCATATAACTACACCATACGTGTAAATAACATAATTGTCTACTCTCCAATATATTAAAATTTAAATCAAGAATTAAAGTACATTGAATACAAGAGTCCGTCTTTTGAAATATAGTATTTCTATGAGTTATGAAAAGATCAAAGTTTAAACTGCAGATTAGAAGAAAAAAATTAAATTAAATTCTTGGATTGCATTAATCGGGTCATAAAGTTAAAACTATTGCATGTGGATAATAAAATTTTAATATTGCAAATAAAACCTTTTATCTTTCTATAATTTTAATTCAATCTGTCTTTGTATATATTTATGAAAAGACGGATTTTCCCAAAACTTTACGTTAATATCACAGAAAGAAATTTGCATATAAAAATATTTTAAATGAGATTTTGTTGATATTATAGACTAATGTAATGTGATACTCCTACCCTCCACCGAAATAAAAAACAGTATTCTCGTGGCTCGCAATTGCCGGAGCCAAAAAGCGCACATATCCTTACCATTTCTTAACATCAACTTTGTCCTCTTCCGACCATATTCCGATCATAAAGCCGCTATTTAACACCCATTGCACTTTCCTAATTAAACAAACATTTTCCAATCACAACAATGAGGATTCCCTTTTGTCCGACGCCGATGATCAAAACCAGCCGCCGGTGGAACAAAAAGTGCAGTCTCATGACGCCCATGCTACTGCTCGACCGCTTCCGACAAGCGATTTTCCGGCTGATTATGCTGTCGGCGCTGTCCAAACCCGCCGCCGCCGCCGCCGGCAGAAGCTACTACTCGGAGACCGCGCCGAAGCTACGTTACTATAATGCTTGTGATCAGCCTCACCATAGCGACGCCGTTGCCGACTGCTTAGAGTTTATAAAGAGATCGTCGGTGACGGAGGACAACCGCCGCAGCTCCACCTGGAGCTGCTCGGTTGACGAGAACGGCGATTTAGTACGCGCGGTTTGTTAGACCTCGTATACCCGCGGTTCTGTAAATTGGTTTGGGATTTGTTTATTTTACTGTAATGAAGTTAATCTCCTCTGAGTAAAAGAAGATGAGATATGTAATTGAGGAAAAAGAAAAGGAGACTAGAGAGCGAGTGGGAAAATGTACTTATAAATTGAATATATAGGGTACAATTGTACAGTTTTATTTATGTATATTAATAAAAAAATCATGGTAAAAGTTAGTTTAGTTTAACTTCAAAAAATAATTAAGTTTTGAATTAAAATTATGGATATATACCAATATAACCTTATCTGCTTGAGTAAATAACAATAAAATACTCTGATAATTTTTAGTGCAAATACAAACCTAACTAGTTGACATAAGTGTCAATATAATCCTAAAACACTATTTCCAACATTGACCGACGTTGACTACATATGAAATGAATAAAATGACCCTTAATTTAAAACCTAAAAGTGTGTGGACAAATTTGCCCTCAAACCACCACCACCTCCAGCTTATCGCCGCACTGCCACCACCCCCATCCACCACCACCGTAAAACCACCCCGCACCCTATCCTACCACCGATTAATCCCCTTCTTCAACCCCAAACCCCTTAAACTACACGGATATACCCAATGATATATTACGCATCAGAATCGTCCTTCGGATCACCACAATCATCATCATCCTCGTTTTGGTACAATTTCATCACATCCTTGGACTTCACTCTCCCCAAAAACACCCAAGAAACGACAGTGGTAAACGATGCCACAACCACCGCCCGTGAAGGAGGACGAGGTGACTTCCACTTCCGAGGTGAAGAAGGAGCTGAAGGAGCTGAAGAAGCAGAGGAGTTTCGGAGGTGCGCAACGGCGGCCGTGGGGGAAATACGCCACCGAGATTTGCGATTCGACCCTGAAAGGGATCTAGGTCCGACTGGGGACGTTCAATACTGCCGAGGAGGCAACGCTGACTTACAACCAAGCAGCATTCTCAACGCGGGGAGCCGTGGAGGTGATGAATTTTCCAGTGGATATCGTCCGGGAGTTGCTTTAGACGATGAAATGCGAGTTGGGTAACCCTAATATTACAGCATCTCGGAGGCGCTGGCGAAGTGCGCCACCAACATCCACCGCGACAACCCGGTGACGCTCGAGACCCAGGTCAGGAAGTTCACAAAATCCAGCAAGTTTCCTCTCAAGATCCAATGTCGGTGAGGTCGACGGAGAAGAAATGGGAGAAAGAAGAGGGGGTGGGGTGGGGGTGGGGGAGAAAGCTATGGTCGATGGAAGTAAGGGGAGAAAAGAGGGGAAGTGGAGAAATAGGCATCAATGTCACTTTTAAAAAACCATTTTTTATTTTTTAAATGGGTAAAATAATAATTTCACTGAATTCCTGCTAAAATTGATCGGAATGGGTTGTTTTGCACTTATGTCAATTAGGGCGGGTTATATTAGTACTTTCAAACACTGAAAGTTTATATTGACACTTACGTGAAATAGATAGGGCTATAAAGACACTTTTCTCTTAAAATTAAATATATTAAAGTGTAAAAGTAATAAATCATAAGAGCATCCACAATGGTAGTAGATTTAATGAGCACTTCTTAAGTGGCAAATCATTAATTTTGATTAAAACTAGGTAATAACCAAATACTAACAATAGAACTCCTTAAATAACCACTTCTTAGACAATATTTTTCATTTAAATTATAATTACTAATTAAAAATACAAAACTAAGTGTCAATCGTTGATTGATTGACATTTTTCAAATAAAGAGGTACCAACTCCTTAATTAAGGAGTTACTCATTATTAAAGAGTGATTATTAAAACTCTACAATGATCCATTTTAAATAAGGAGTGCTTCATATTAAGAAAAGTTATGTTAAGGAGTCACAATTGTGGATGCTCTAAGTAGTTTAAACATAATCAATTTAAGATGTTATTCAACTGATCTAATTTTTTATTGAATTGAATTAAAGTGTTGTAAAAATAAAAAGAACGATCCCTTAAACATTACCCTAAACATTAGTGAGATATTAAGGTCGACAAAATTTAGGAGGAGGTAATTAGGGCGAAACCACGGGTCAGCGACTCAGCGGCGGTTGAAAACCCAACCGGTCTCCCGTTCGGCTGTTCCTTTGATTCCTTATAAACAAATACTGATCATTATTAGATATCCATGTTACCTGACATCATTCAGAAGTATCTAGCTATAATTAATTTCAATAAATTACGTGTGATATTAATCAGAGTCCGTCTCCTGAAAGACGGTCTTTCCATAAGTCATGGAAAGACGGTCTTTCCATAAGTCATGAAAAGACAAAGTGTAAATTAGAAGAAATTAAGATAAAATTTTTGGGTTGCATGAACCAGGTTATAAAATTTATTACTACTACACGTTGCATAATAAAATTTTAATATTGCAACAAAGACCTTTTAGCTTTTATTATTCTAATTAAACCCGTCTTTCCATAAGTCTATGGAAAGACCGTCTTTCCCAAGACTTTGTCTATTAATCAACTACTGCCTCCGTTTATTAATTTTGACATTCTTTTCTTGAGGGGGTTGTCCATAAGTTTGTGGACAGATCACTTAATTTTTACTTTATCTACTGGATTTATTAAGTTTATTGAGTAGTAAATTTAGAAAATATATTTTAGATTATATTTTTATATTTTCACATTCAAATACATATTATTATTTGTTTTAAAATTTAAATTTTATTAAAAAATTAAAACATTTAAAGTAAAAATCATTGTGGACTATCAATAAACTTATGGAAATGCAGACTTTCCTGAGACTTTCTCTATTTTTTATTTTTAAAAATAAAATTAAGATTATTTGTGTTCATTCAATTTACTTTTTATCTCTAATCAATATAACCTCCTCCACTCATTAATTATGTGCCAATATATATATATATATATATATATATATATATATAAGTGCATATATAACCCCATATAATTCACATAAGTGCAAATATAACTTTCTGATAATTGAAAGTGCAGATATAACCCTAGATAATAAGTGAAAGTGCAAATATAACTCATTCCGGTAACTTTTAGCCTGAATTTCATGAAAGAACCTTTTTGCCCTTCTAAAAAAAATAGGAAATGACATTATTGCCCTTAGCATCGCCGGAACAGGTAGAGTTATATCAGTACATTATGAAAACTAATAGGGTTATATCAGATCATTCTTAAAACTTATAAGGTTACATTAGCATATTTGTAAAAAAAAATGTGGGATTATATCAGCACATACTATAAAAATAAAGTGTCATATTAGTACAAAATCAATGTTGACAGCACGCAACCGCTATTTCAACCTCTTCTACTGATTGTCGACGTTCCATAGTGTGATTCTAGTGGCAAAGAAAGAGTTTTGGTGAGGTCGACGCAACAGACGTTGAAGTGGAGGTGTGAGAACCTTTTAAAAATTGTATCTTCATCAGAAATTCCCCTTAATTCACTAAACTAATGCGATATTGAGTTTGATTCTGTGATTTTTTTCTTCTCGTCACATGAATAGAGATATGTGATACATATGGTATAGAATATAAGGATTTTTAATGATATTATGTTTATTTTGTTGAGTTTACTTCGGATTGATGATTGGATAACCTTTGGTGTTGTGTTTGTAAATTTTATTTTGTTATGTTCTCCGACCTAGGTTTTTAATGATGATGAGTTTTGCATTTATAATATGTGCTGATATAACGCTATATTTTTTACGAATGTGCTGATATAACCCTATAAGTTTTAGGAATATGCTAATATAACCTTATCAGTTTTCATAATGTTCTGATATAACCCTACATGCTCTGGCGGGGGGTAAGGGTATAATTGTCCACCCAAATTCAAATTTTGGACCGAGGGCATTTTTGTCATTTTGGGAGGTCAGCGCCAGAAAAACACGGTCAACGCCGAATTTCTCACGAGAAATGGAAAAAATATATATTTTTTATTGTTTATGTTATTGAATAACCATGAATTTATCACCATACGTTAATATTGTTTTTCAACCTGGTAGATTAGATTGTTGTATCCATGACGATCACTTAATCTAATTGTTAATGTCGATGTATTTTGTCTGATCTAGTTTTACAGATTGTGTGTTAGTGATGTCGTTTATGTTTCTCTAATAAGAGTCTTGTTCTCAATTTGTGCCTTTGAAGGATTTATCAGTTTGGACAACATAGATCGTGTTTTAGATCAAGTGGTGTTACAACTGTTAAACATCCATATTTACCGTCGTGATATTGATACGTTATACGCTTTTCTCTGCCTAATGACCATGAGTTTTGCGGGAAGTGATTTAATATCCCTGAGGGGCGATAGTACAATTTTATTAATTGGATATCTAATTTGTAATAATACATACGAATAATCTGTATGTCATGTTAAATATTGATGGAATATCAGTTCTGAATGCAACAATGCTCCAAACATGCTGATCGCAATAACTGATGACTGCCTTAACTTAATTATATTATTAGCATTAGTTAGGGAGTAGTTAGTCAGCATAAAATGTTAGCTGTAAATTAATTACAAATATTTTGCAATCAGTTAGCATTAGGTAAGTGACTTTCATCTACAAATAACAGTAATAATTGTGCAAATTCCTTACAGTTAATACACGGAAAATATTCCCAAATTCCATTTCCTTTACAGTTCATATTTTCATTTCTACTTTGTTTTACTAAAGAGAGATCGTGCATAAGCTGGAATCTCTATGCTATTAGAGCAAACAAGTGCAATCCTGTAAAAATCTTTTCCAATTTTGACGATTTGGTTGACGGTGATTTCATCTTCAAGGATGAATGATACTGGATCTATAAGTTCGAGAGAAAGAAGGGCAAAGTACTTGGTGGATGATAAAGGTGACCTGAAGCTGGGGCCAGATGATCCGATCTACTTACAAATGTCTAATCATACTAGCATGGAGATTGTGAGCCAGCTGCTTACTGATCAAAACTATCTTATCTGGAGCCAGAAGATGGTGACGACGCTAAGTGTTGGTGTGTTCAACCCAAGTCCTACATTGGAAGTTGAAAGGGTGATAGTTCCCTATATAAGTTAGAGTCCCACCACATTAGTATGAGGTCTTTTGGGGTTGGACTCAATAAAACCGTGCGGGCTTGGCCCAAAGCGGATAATATCATACTAATGATGGTTGTGATGGGGTTGGCAGTTCCAACAAATGGTATCAGAGCCATGGTTGGTTGTGCTCGGGACGGGGACTGCATGTGTGCCCAATGTGGATGCCCTCAGTTGTGCCCTTGGCGGTGGCACCGCAGGTGTGGCAGCGGTGCAAGATGGTCCGCGCGAGGATGAAGGATACCGTTGTGTGGTCTTTGGTTTGAGGGGGGGGGATTGTTGGGTGTTTTCAACCCAAGTCCCATATTGGAAGTTGAGAGGGTGGTAGTTCCCTATATAAGTTAAAGTCTCACCACATTAGTATGAGGCCTTTTGGGGTTGTACCCAATAAAAACCGTGCGGACTTGGCCCAAAGCGAACAATATCATACTAATGATGGTTGTGGTGGGCTTGGAAGTCCTAACAAGACATACATACACCATGAAACCAACTTATACTGTCAAAGACGAAGTGAAAAAAATGCACAATAGCATTCAAGATCAAACTAGATATTTCAACCCTCCAAAAATCAAAACTAGGTATTGAAAAGAATAGAAAGATCATAACAAAACAAAACCTATTCAATGAACAACCAAAATTTAAGTTCCAACCCTTCAAGGAAAACAAAATATAATTTTATCATGCACCAAAATGAATTTAAATTTAGAAAACAGTAAAGAGACACGAAGAACAAATGGAGAGTCGTCGGGAAAGAGAAGAGAGGGAGTACGGTGAGAATATATAAGAATATTTTAAACATGGGAATGTGAACTATGGATCTAGACAAAGACGGAGAAAGAGAGAGAGAGTGAGGGATTCATGTTCATTGATTAGGGGAGAAGGACACCCATTAAGGTTAACCCTAGATCCATGGACCAGATCGAGATCTCAAAATCAAAATTCCCAAAACCATATCCATTACACTATGAACCCATCGATCCATTATATCCAAAATAATATAATCAAATCATATAAGATGGACATGGATCTACGAATCTAGACTGGATTTAAGATTTATTATTATTAATACTCACATAAGCAACCCAATAAAAATATCCGAATTAATCAAAATGATTATTTTTGTGCAGTGTAAAAAAATTCTAAGTATGGCGCCCCCAAAATTACCATACCTCACTCCGACTGTAAATTATTATTATTGTGGTTATAAAAGGCTCTTCTATGAGGCATATAGGCCATGTCCAGTCGAGTTTAATTTCAGCACCAATAAACAAAATTCAACGCTAATAAACTAAATTCAGAATCAATAAACTAAATTCAGTACCAATAAACTCAGCATTGATAGAAATTTTTATTTAATTAATATTTATTTGGTTTCTCGACAGCTACTGGTTGAGTAGTAAGCCTAAAAATAGAATATGTTAAGATTACAACATCATTTTTGGGAGTCATTCTTTTCATTTAAAAAAAATAAACTACAAAAATATTCAATTCAGCACCAATAAACTCAATTCTACACAAATAAATTAAATTCAGTATAAATAAACAAAATTCAACATCAATAAACTAAATTCAACACTGATAAATTAAATTCAACACCAAATAAGCTCAATTGGACATGACCATAATGGATATTTACGAACTATCCTTTGGGTGATTAGGATCAAATGGAGATCCATTTTCAGAATATTTTTTTCACAATGATGTGATCTTGATTCGGGGTGATGGTGGTGGGCGGAAGTGGTAGGTTGCACGACTAAACAAGAAAGAATGGAGAAATCTAGAGAAGAGAAATAATAAGTTCATCATGGGTTAATGGATAAGAAAATAAAGAGCAACATGAGAATTAAAATTAGAGAAGAAAGGAGTAAAGGGTGGTGGCGGGATGAACTTGAGAACGAAAATAAGGGAGTGAAGTAAAATGGGATTTTTATTAGAAGTTATATAAAATTGGGGTATATAAAGTAAAAATTTACTATAGATGTATGTATTTTATACTATCCATAAAACATTTTGTGTGTTTGCTTAATATTTTTTGACTATCTATGGGAAGTTTTCAAATAGTTCTTGAGCAAAGAAGTAGTCAATAACCACTTGGGCTAACCCAAGTTGCCAAGGCAATGTGCCTGACCACGTGCAACCCAGATTTGAATCCCCCCTCCCCTAGAGTTGCATTATTATGTTACACCGTGTTAGGTGCTGAGCCTTACTTAGTGTGAGCCATGTATGAGTCTCACCTCACCTTTGTGTGAGACACAAGGGAGTTTCACCCCATTTGTGAGAGACACCATGAACAAAGTGTGATTGTCAAAAAAAGAAGAAGCAGCAGTCAATAGTAAAACTCAAAAAGACGTATTTTAGTACTTAGCTTTCCTTTTTCTTTTTTTAGCTATCAAACTCGAGCCACCATATAAGAAAACTTCATTAAGTTATCAATGCTTTATTCCAGTTGATCCTTTAGAAAAATAAATTACAACGCTCAAAATGTTTACAATAAAAGCATTGTGCACAATAAAAGTTTCGTGCACAATATATAAAAGTCAGCGTGTGCACAATAATAATAACAATATATATATATATATATGTATGTACAGTAAGCTAGAAAACACTCGTAAAATTTACATTTGTATATTAAGCTAAAAAACATTTGTAAAACCCACCTATTGCGAAACTCTAGCTCCAACTCATCACTTATTCCAATAGAACTTCAAGAAAAACTAATTATAATGCTGTGAATATGCACAATACAAGCACTGAACACATTAAAAGTTAATACGTGCACAATAAATGCACATTTTTTACACAAATAAAATAGAATGTGCTTTTCATTCAAACAAACATGAATTTTTTTTATTCAATCAGATGTATTCATTACATATTTATTCTACTTGATGAATTGGAAAATACTCAAACGTTAACCTTGAAAAATACTTTTCAGTAAAACACATCTTTGTTGTATTTCCAAAATAGTCCAACTTTATCACTCATCTCCATCTTCCGATACTCGAATAAGTTACCGCACACAAACCCGTACAATTTTTTTATTTAGCATAATTTCAAAAATAACAGGAGTCTTCAATGTTTTCACCATTCCATTGTCATCAACCACATCTCTACCATGTGTTGAACTTTGTGTTCGCCGAACACAAGCTTGAAATATTCAATTGACCAATGGCGAAAGACATGCTGAAAGGATTTGTCATAAGGCAAAATAAAAGTACCAGCTATTACCTCACGTAGAGTTAGCGCCTTTACGATCATCCACGTAGATGGATGTGGCTTCTTTGTTCGATCCACATTGAGCACCTCCGCGACCTCCTTGCTTGGTTTAAACACTATTAATTAATTAAAATCTCCCTTTGCAAAACATTTACTCCAATTCAGTTCTTTATTTCAATCGAGCCTTTTTTTTAAAAAAATAATCTATTTTTACGCTCAAAATGTGCATAATAAAATCTTTTAGCACAATAAAAACACCATGCACAGTAAAAAAAACTGACATGTACACATTAATCAAAATATGCACAGAAGTTGACAAACACTCGTAGAACTGACATGTGCAAAGTAGGCTAACAAATATTTTTTAACTCACCACTCTTGAATATCTTGCTCCAATTTAGCATTTTATTCCATTTGAGTTTCTAGAAAAAAACAATTATCATGCTCGAAATGTGCACAGTAAAAACATCATGCACAATATAAACATCATGCACAATAAAACCATCGTTCACGGTAGAAGCTTCCATATGCGTAGAACTAAAATAAAAAAACAGTAAGGGTGATTAAAAATTTAAAGCATTAAAAAAATCCAACCACCAAATTATAAATAAGATATAAACCCTAGACAACCAAATAACAATTAATTTGAAACTCGTGCACCTGAAAAATCATCTTAGGAATGTATATGATTTTTACTCACAACAAAGAAATCATAGCATCTGAAAGTTTGCATTAGGATTTCATTTGCAAGTTTAGACATCAACATTTTCAGCTTTTTTTGGCAAGGCACTAGAGATTATAATATAATCAACATTTTGAGCGTATAAAAAGAGGGTTTAGTCTGGGGCCTTTAGAAATTATAACTGGGACAAGAAGGAGTTAGAGATTATGGCTAACCCCGCTCAAGCAGCATGGGAAGAAGAAGCTGATGGGTTTTGACAAGGAGAAGGCGGTAGAAGATGAGGGCAGTGTATGAGGAGCAAGGCAAAGTGTACGAGGAAGAGGCACCGTATAAAGAGGGAGAAGCACTGTACAAGAATTTTCAGCTAGAGGAAGACGGCGAAGGCAGAAAGGGTGAGGAAGACGATGAGGAACAACCCAAGCTGGACGAAGGATTCTACGGGATAGAAACTGTTCACCAAAAGAGGGTCTGAAAGGTACAGTCACCCACTTTCAGCTTCTGATACTCAAACAAGTTTTGGCACACAAGCTCGTAATCTTCTTCATTCAGCATCATTTCAAAAATGACGGGAGTCATCACCGTCTTCACCATTTTGTTGTTATCAACCACACCTCCCACCATGTGTTGAGCTTTGTGTTTGTCTAATAGAAATTTGGCGTCATCAATTCACCAATGGTGAAAGACTTGCTCAAAGGTTTCGTCGGTAGACAAAACAAAAAGTACCAGGAAGTGCAGAGTTAGTGTTTTGACAATAATCTATGCAGACAAAAGCGATTTCTTTGTTTGATTCAAATCAAGCACCTCCATGAAATCATTGCTCAACTCGAACACTCGTATTTCATAAAATTCACCCTTCGCGAAACACTAACTCCAATTCAATGCTTTATTCCAATTGAACCTCTAGAAAAATCTATGCTTGGAATGTGTATGATAAAAGCATTGTGCACATGCGCACAATACTCGAAATATATATACTGTAACCTAGCAAACACTCGTAAAACTTACATGTGCATAGTAAGCTAACAATCATTTGTAAAACCCACTCGGAAATCCTAACTCCAACTCATTATTTATTCCAATTGAACTTCACTAAAAATTAATTATGATGCTTGGAATATGCACTATAAAAGCTAACACATTCACAGTAAATGCAGAGTGCACGTTAAAAGCCACCATGTGCACGGTAATCATAATTTCCCTTTTAATATATATTACAATTTGGCTAGGTAAATTGTAAATTGTAAATATATAAAATTAATAAGTTGATCAATTTCCTTTTCAATATATATTCATGTCAATGTTCGAAAAGACCATCTGATCGAATAATAATTAATAACAAATACATGATAATTTTTTTGAGTAAAGTGGGAAAATAATCCCTTGCTTCATTCGAAGGTGTCGAAGTAACGCTCAATTATTTGAAAGTTAAAAAATAATATTGTACTCGTCGGAGTTTTTTGTTAATGATAATTTTGCCCAATTATTTTTTTTGGAAAAGATGGATTTGCCCATAATTAAGGTAAAAAAATAAAATAAAATGTAAAATACCTAATCTACCGTTGCCCATTCATACATCTTCAACAAGAATTCCAAAATTGAGCATATGAGAAGAGGGTTTAGTTTAGAGGGTTTATGTTGGGGGCTTCAGAGATTATGACTGGGACGATAAGGGGTTATAGATTGTGGCAAACCCTGCTCCAGCGGCATAGGAAGAAGTTGATGGGTTCCAACCAGGAGAAAGCGCTAGACGAGGGGACACCGTATGGGAACAAAGCGAAGCGTAGAAAGAGGAAGAGGCGTCGTACGAAGAGGAAAAAGCACCATATGAGAATTTTTCGTCGGAAGACGATGACAAAAGCGGAAAGTGTGAGGAAGGCGACGAGGAACGATCCAATCCGGACGAGGGATTCTACGAAATAGAAGCTGTTCGCCGGAAGATGGTCTGAAAGGTACAATATTTATTTTTATTTTTAATTTTAATTTTAATTGTAATTTTATGTTTTCTTCATTTACGAAAAACTCCTTAATCTTTGGGCTAATATTTTTGCAATTTTTCTCTCGGTGTCACTGCAAAATAGGGCGATGCAGTACTTGATCAAGTGGTAAGTTTGACTCTTGTGCGTAACGTCAACCATTTTAACTGATGGGTTCTTACTATGTTTTCTAGAGTTTTGATTTTTATAATTTTAAAACTATTGTTGGCTGTGTTGTAGAAAATCATTGGATTTTTCCATGATTTGGTTAGATTTTTTTGGTGTTAGGGCAATTTATTTTTACTTTATATTTTGTATGCATGACTATTCTGATGTTGAGGTACGAGAAAATTGATCTAAATCACTTTAAACTTGATATAGTATCCATTTTGGGTTTCTTTGTTTGTTGTTTATACTTTATGGTGTTACTTTACAAGTTGGTTTTTCGAAAAAAATGGAAGTTCTAAATTTCTCTATTAATATGGTCCCTCTTTCGTATGATCATAATTCTGATCCCGATGACAGGAATTTCGATATATCAAAAGTAGCCATATCCTAATAAAGTAAAGGACATATGACTATTCTATGTTGTTAATGGAAAAATGATCATTTGGGGAAACGTTTTAGACTAAACCAGGACTGAGGATCTATGCTAAAGTGTTTTACTTTCTAATTGGTTTGCTGCTAGAAAAGTCAATTATAACTCTTGAAAATTTTACAATAAAATCTTTGCATACAATAAAAGTTTTGTTCACAATAAAAGCCTACATGTGTACAGTAATCAAAATATATACAGTAAGCTAGCAAATACTCGTAAAACTTACATGTGCATAGTAATCTAACAAACAAATTATCCTTCGCGAAACCTTAGCTCAAACTCATCATTTATTCCATTATAATTTCAAGAAAAACTAATTATAATGTTGTGAATATGCACAATACAAGCACTACACACATCAAAAGCTAATACGTGCACAATAAATGCACATTTTTTACACAAATAAAATAGAACGTGTTTTTCATTCAAACGAACACGATTTTTTTATTCGATCGGATGTATTCATTACATATTTATTCTAACTGATGAATTGGAAAATACTCAAACGCTAACCTTGCAAAAATATTTTAAAGCAAAACACATCTTTGTTGTAATTCCAGAATAGTCCAACTTTATCACTCATCTCCAGCTTCCAATACTCGAACAAGTTTCCGCACACAAGCCCGTACGCTTCTTTATTTAGAATATTTTAACGGCAACCTTCACTCTCATCACCATTTCATTGTCATCAACCACATCCTCCACCATGTGTTGAACTTTGTGTTCATCAAACACAAGCTTGACTTCGTCAATTGACCAATGGAAAGACATGCTAAAAGGTTTTGTCAGTAGACAAAATGAAAGCACCAGCTAGTACCTCACGTGGAGTTAGCATCTCCACGATCATCCACATAGACGGAAGAGGCTTCTATGTTCGATCCACATCAAGCAACTCCACGACCTCCTTGCTTGGCTTAAACACTCGTAATTAATTAAACTCGCCCTTCGCGTAACACTTACTTCAATTCAACGCTATATTTCAATCAAATATTTAGAAAAATATATTATTACGCTCGAAATGTGGATAGTAAAAGTTTTTGAGCACAATAAAAATACCGTGCATATTAAAGGCAGCTGACATGTGTACATTAATAAGAATATTTATAGTAAGTTGACAAACACTCTTAGAATTGACATGTGCAATGTAGGCTGACAAAAACTCTATAACTCACTACTCTTGAACATCTAGCTCCAATTCAGCATTTTATTCCAATCGATTTTCTAGAAAAAACAATTATCATGCTCGAAATGTGCACAGTAAAAGCATCGTGAACAATAATAAAAATAATGCACAATAAAAGCACAATGCACGATAAAAGATGGTATATGCATAGTAATAAAATTTACAACATTAAGAGTGATTAAAAATTTAAAACATTAAAAAATCCAACCACCAAATTGGAAATAAGATATAAAACTCAGACAACCAAATAATAATCAATTTAAAACCCATGCACTTGAAAATTTAAGTTTATGGAAAAAAACATCCTTCAACTAAAACCTAGTGTGCTTTAACATACTCAAAGAAAAAAATTTCAAATATTAACATCTGAAACTCGAATAGCACAAAAGAAAAACAAAATGTGCAAGACTTTAACTACAACAGATTTCTAATGTTACAAAATAAAAATAAAAACATAATGAAAAACCATCACAAGTAATATAACATAGAAAATTTGTATTTGTTTAACACAACCTAATAAGAATAAATCTACACAAACATACCCCCTTCGTACAACCTCTATTTGCACCACAGTCATTATCACGCTGTTCAGTAAACATGTTTGACCATTAAATGTTTACCTACGTAAAATAACGATAAATAAAAAGTTGATATTTAGAAATTACTTATCATAATGAACTCAACAATTTCATATGCAATGATATTTTTGTTTATATATATATATATATATAGAGTTAAACTTTGACAGAGTATAGTGTAAGAAAAAGTAAGAATGCAAATCGAGTTGGGACGGAGGAAGTACATGATTTTGAATGAAAAGACCAACAAAAACATAATATTTCATCATAAAAGTATGCAATGATTGATTTTTCATACACTTGAACAACAAATAGTAAAACTACACTAACAACAAGCTTGCAAAAATATTTAAATCCCTCGACAAAAAAATTCAAAAGAAATATCAAACACAACATATACATACACCGTGAAACCAACTTATACTGTCCAAGATGAAGTGAAAAAAATGAACAATAGCGTTCAAGATCAAACCAGAAATTTAAATCCTCCAAAAATCAAAACTAGGTATTGAAAAAAATAGACACATCATAACCAAACAAAACCTATTCAATTAACAACCAAATTTAAGTTCCCACCCCTTAAGGAAGCAAAAAATAAAAATAAATTTATCTTGCACCAAAATGAGTTTAAATTTAGAAAACAGAAAGAGAGAGGAAGAACAAATGGAGTGTTGTCGGGAGAGAGAAGAGAGGGATGACGTTGAGAGTATATTAGAAAAATTGAAACATGAGAAAGTGAACTAGGGATCAAGACAAAGGC
>JAULKM010001453.1:0-15400 GCA_032355605.1 Rubia tinctorum
AAAATTTTCAGACCCTACGGGTCCGGGTCGGGTCTGGGTCTAACTAAATTTTCTTAGGGTCGGGTCTGGGTCTTATTGGACCCGACCTAGACCCGACCCATGATCATCCCTACTCCCGGCTGAACCCTAACAACCGGAAATTAGATCCTGCAGTCATATCGGTGCAAATTCCTCGCTAATCGAACCCTGATGACGATGACAACACAAAACCCTTGCCAATCTAAACCTGCCAACAACGCTAATGAACCCATTGCTGAAGCCCTAGCCTCCGATCCCTTCTAAAATTTCCTCAACGACAATATTCAGGCGAGAAGACGATGATATTCCTTTGACAACGATGCAATTGGACGACCGGAGAACTCCCTTTGTATCGAACTAGTTAGGATTCAGTTAAACATCAAACGCCAGAAATGGCCGATCGGCCTCAAATTGCAGACCATCGGAGAAGGCAATGCGACGTGATATGGCGAAGAAGGCGATGTAAAGATGAAGGTTGTGATGGATTATGAAATGGCGGACGAAGGCGAAGACATCAGTTGCACTGAAGAAGATTGCGACAAAGGCGTGGATGCAGGTGCCGAGTGGCTAGCCATGTTGCCGATGGCGACACCAACGCCTCTTAGGGATTCCCGGAGAAGAAGGGGAAGATCTCAATTCTGCTATTTCAAAATTTGATATTATATTTTAACCCCACATTTGAAATTATTCTATCAATTGTTCCTTGGTCTCACCATGAGATGGTCTCGTCTCTAACAAATATATATATACACACACACACTTGCTAATTGTAAGCTCTATTATTATCTCGGAGAAAATAAAAGTTTAAAAATGAAATTTCAAAATAATTAATCGATATTCTAAGTGTATGGACTAATTTATGTACTCCCTCCGTCCAATTAATTCTTGCCTAATTTGAATTTTGAGAGTCAATTACATCAATGTTTAGCTATTGATATCTTTACTTATGTGCGTAAACAATTTCTGAAAATAAAATTTAAAAAATATATCTTATGATGAATCCAACATATAATATGATAATGATCTTACATTTATGATGATAGAATTCAATGGTCGAGGTTGGCTCAATTTGACTTCCAAAAGTCAAATTAAGCAAGAATTAATGGGACGGAGGAAGTATTTGAAAACAAGCACATGTACAAATTGATACCCACTTTTATTTGAAATTCATAATTCGGTACTCCCTCCCCCGGTTCATATTATTTTCACAGTTATCAAGAAACATGTTTAACTGTTACTATGTTTAACTACGTATAATAACAACATATAAAAATTTGATATTTAGAAACTACCTGGTTACAACGAATACAATAATATCACATACGATAATACTATTTCCTATATATCTACTACTATTCAAATACGTGTTCAAAGTTTGATAGAGATTAATATCAAATAGTAAGGTGTGAAATTTAGGCAGAGGCGGAGGGAATACCCTATATTTTGTATTTTTCCTTTAAAGGTACCCAATTTTTTGTTTATGTTCTGAAAGGTGTTCTCCAATTAAAAAATGGGTACTATTTTGGTACAATTTTTATTTAAAATGGTATCTTAATTTTGCTCATAGGCCCCCTTTCGGAACATAAATAAAAAGGTGGAGATGTTTAAAGAACAAATTTAAAAATAGGATACCAAACTGTGAATTTTAATTAAAGGTAGGTATCATTAGGAGACCATCGTCATGCCTCTCAAAGATAATATTCATAGAACCAAATTACGGCTAACTACTAGATAATAGCTAATGGTAAGTCGGGGTCATCCATAAGGAAAAGGAGATTTTATCAAATGTGAACGTAGTTCAAAACACACGAAGAAGTGACTCTAAATTTGTGGTAACAAAGTTAGGGAGTTTTGAGTTTAGAAAAAACTACAACTACTTCAAGTAACAAAAGCAACAAACAATTAGAACGAACGATGTTAATACAATCACATTAGCATGAAAGATGTAACTAAGATTATAACAAGTCTTGTGCGCAATTGGTTTACATTTCTAGTTTTCCTTAGATCATTGACTAACTATCCTATTATCACGCATTGACCACGCATTGTGGAGAAATTTTCAACACCTTTCTAGTGAAGACATTTCTCACCTCTCCTTGGTTATAGCTAGAATGGGTGATCGGCGCCACGAAATAGCCCTACCCCGGGGTCAGTTTAGACGATCAACATCACAGAATGCCCCGCGGATAGCAATAAAAATGGAGACCCAACAAAACTAACACAATGTCCTACAAGCGAGAAACATATAGATAGAACAATTACATCTACTAATAACAACTACGAGGATTGGCCTTTATGCTAGACGTTATTAGTGAGCTACATCAATAATTAGGAAAATACATTCAAATTCATCCAAAACCTAAGAAATTTCATTCATCAACAATCATAATTAGTTGTCACCCCTAATTACAACCTAACATCAATCAATCATAATCACATAGACAAGGAGACAAAGCCTACATGGTTTAACCAAAAACCTAGAAAACAATCAATTCACAATCATTAACTAGTTTCCTTGGTGCCCGTGGAAATGCAAACAAGGCTCTCTTCCCATGTTGGGAGTTTCATACTTAAGTTATGCGGGAGAAGTTGTTCAGCCTAGGCGGCAACCTTCGATTCTTGAGTATACCCAGAGGATGAGTTATTCGATAACTACCTCAATGATTATGGTTTCGTATTTTTCTGGTTTAGAGCATGTGCAGGCGGCGATGTCTTCTTTTGGATTTCAATGACATGGAGCCCAAATTCAGCTGAACCCTGTAACATATGGTCGGTGACCTTATGGGTATCATAGTCAAGGATCCATGCCTCATATGTAGTAAGGGAATATAGGAACTGGGTCTTATTCGGCTTACATGGTTCTCAACTAATATATTTGTTTCCTTAGGTAGAGGTTCCTCGATCTCTACATCATAACATGGATCCTTTGTAAGGAGGAAAAGCTGTAGATGCTTTGAAAAGAGAGTTGGACATGTTAATATGGTCAACGGGGTAGGTCACAGGGTCTCCCTTCACCCCATTGATAACCTCCGACCGATGGCCAGTAGATACGAAACCGCCAGAGGGGATCCCTATTTATTGAGGAGATTTAGATCTAATGGAATTCATTCAAACTTTCCTTAGTCGGATGAATTCTCGGGATTTCGATGAGAGGTTAACCTGTAAGTTTGTAGGTAGTTACCTTTGAGGAAAGTCACACAAGTGGTTCGATAAATTTCCTAGGGGTTCCTTGCATTCGTACCAGATTTCAGTGGGGGCACTTTTGGGTCAATATTTCCATATGAAGAAATTCACAAAGAGGCTGCCTAAATTGTACCAAACCAAGCAAAAGTCTGGGGAATCTAGTGAGGCATTTTACCAAAGATATGTAGATGAGAGCTTGGGAATTGTCTAAGGTATGGATAATGAAGTGATCCGGGGATATTTAATATGAATGGAAGATGTGGAGTTGTATAAGAAGATGGCTACTAAAACTCCTTGAACTCTCCAGAAGCTTAAGGAAGTGGTGGAGCAGCACTCAATGGTGGAAGAGGCAGCTAGGAGAAAGAGAGAAATATTACTCGCCAAGCATGTGAAGTCTGGTGACTATTACAGTAAGAAGCCAATAGAGGTAGCAAGATCAGGGTTCCAAAAGTATACAGGGTGACCTCAGACTAAAATTTGGAGTATGCATCGGGGCCTGTTTCGAGCACCTCCACCGATGAGAGAACCATCCAGGGCTTCTTCTGTGAGGAGAGTTACAAATAAATACTACAAGAACCATAGGGATTATGGTCATCACACGAATGATTGCTCTTATCTAAATATGGAGATCGAATGGTGTGAAAAAGAGGGCTTTCTTAGGGAACCTACTACTCGACAACTATTTTGAGACAACCATTCGAAGCAAAGAAATGAACACAAATCTTGGCAGCCTTACGAGAGAAATTTTAAGGTTGGGGATAGGGTTGATCGAGGGTCTCGAGGTCAAGGGCAGGAAAGAAAAGAGAATCAACCTCGGGATCAACCTACAAATTGCCAAAACAGAAATGACGAGAACCCTACTGTTCACAGGGTCATCAATTTCATCAATAGAATTGTGGAAGAAAGATCTTCAAACACAATTATGAAGGCTGATTCGAGATATGTTCCTGCAGGAGAGCCTAGGCACAAATGGTTGTGGCCAAATGAAAGAATTTCATTTTCTGAGGAGGATGCAGTTCACAATAAGACCCCCTCATGAGGATCCCATGGAGGTTTCATCATTTATTTTACTTCATTGGTGAAGAGAGTGTTTATTGATGATGGGAGTGAAATTGAGATAGTGTTTTTAAGTTACCTCAATCAGCTGGATATTGGTAGTAGTAATTTGAAAAAGTTAGCTTCACCACCGTTAAGATTTACTGGTAAAATTGTATATCTTTTGGGGGTGATCACCTTGCCAGTCAGGATTGCTGATTGAGAAAATGGGGTAATGATAGACTGTAGTTTTATATTTATCGATGCTTATTCACCTTATAATGTAATCTTAGTCAGACTTTGGATATGTCAAGCTTTAGCAGTGTGGTCACCCTATGTTTTGATTCTGAAGTTCCGAATGGATAGAGGGATGGTATCCATTCGAGGGAATCGGGTAATGATTTTTTTGTAATCTTACAACTTTGAAAGGAGCAAGAAAAGTGAAGGATGTGGCATCAGTGCGTGGAGAGATTGGACCAGCTGATATGAAACACCACCCGATTCAAAATTCCAGAACGGTTGCTATGGGGGAGCTAGTCCCTAAAGGATTGAAGAAGGAATTGGGGGGTATTACTCGATAGGTATATCGATGTGTCTTCCTGGAGCACATCAGATATTATAATAGTACCTCGCAGTTGGCTGTTCATAGGTTAAACTCGACCCCTTTATAAAACCCTTTAAGTAGAAGAGGAGAGTATTTTCTCTAAAGAGAGTTGAGGTAATCAAAATGGAGGTAGAAAAACTTCTTAAGGCAAAGGCTATCGAGGATTTTTTTTAAATCCCGAATGGCTCGCTAACCTCTTTATGGTCCCAAAGCAGGATGGCGTGTGGCGCATGTGCATGGATTTCATGGACCTAAACAAATTTGTCCCAATGGTAGCTATCCTTTTCCACTAATCAATAAGCTTGTAGAAACTATAGCTGGGTATCAGGTTTTGGATTTATTTTACGCTCACAAAGGGTACCACCATATATTTATTTCATAAGTGGATAAGAAGAAAACCTTATTCATAACGTATGTGGGTACTTTTTGTTATGAGGATATTCAGTTTGGGCTTAATAATGCTGGTGCCACTTTTTAGTTTTTGGTGGATAAACTCTTCAAGAAATAGACAGGAAGGAATATGGATATGTATGTGGATGATATGGTGGTAAAGAGCAGGACATATGAACATTTTTTGCAGGATTTGGAAGAGACGTTCGATGGGTTACGACAGTAGAATTTGAAGTTGAATCCACTCAAGTGTGATATTGGGGTGGGGGCCTGAAAAATTCGGGGGTTCATGATCTCTTAAAGAGGGATTAAAGTTAATCCATATAAGGTAGAAGCTTTGATGAAGATGAAGAGTCCGCAGACTATAAAAGAGGTTGAAAGGCTTACAGGGTCTCTGGTAGCCATGAGTCGATTCCTTTTGAAAGGTGCAAAGAAGTACGTGTCTTTCTTTAATGTATTAAGGAAGACAAAAAATGAGTGGACAGAGAAAATGAATTCTTGGCATTGAAGGAGCATTTTCAAGTTCTACCCACATTGATGAAACATGTGAGGGGAGAGGTTTTATGCCTTTGTATTTCTGCTTTTGATTTGGTTGTAAGTGTGGTTTTGGTGAAGGAGAAAGAGAAGCAACAACGCCTGATATACTTTGTAAGAAGTGCATTACGAGGCATTGAAACATAGTATAGAACCCTCAAAAGGTTAATCTTGGTCCTTGTTCATGTTTCTCGAAGGCTGCACCCTTTTTTTCAAGGACATACAATAGTATTGCTCACCAACCATCCTATTAGGAAGATACTTTTAAAGCCCAAAGCCTCAGGGAGAATTATGAAGTGAGATATTGATTTGGGAGAGTATGCTATCCAATTCCAGCCCACGACAACGATTAAGGGCCAGACCCTTGCAGATTTCATAGTGGAAACCACAGAACCCATCAAAATGGGCAATGAAGATTTTACCAAGGAGGTGTGGAAACTGTTTGTGGATGGATATTCCCATTCGAGAAGAAGTGGAGCATGAGTGTTGCTCACTAGTCACGATGGCACATATTACTCTTATGCCTTGAATTTTGATTTTAAAGCCACCAATAATGAGGCAGAGTATGAAGCTTTGATAAATGGTCTTGGATTGGCCAAGGAGGTGATGGTTGAGAATTTGGAGGTACTCCGTGATTCGTAGATTGTAGTTCAATGGGTTAATAGGGAGTATGAAGCTAAAGAGCACAACCTACAACGCTATTTGGAGATGGTTAAGCCCTTGTTGGGTTACTTTCGATCGTGTACACTGACTCAAGTGCCGAGATAGAATAACCACAAGGAAGATGCTTTGAGTAAACTAGCCTCCTCATATTTTGATCACAAAAACTACTAATGGAGACCTTGAGCAAACAAAGCTTCGAAGAACAGGTGGTAATGGTGGTTGATGAAGAAGAGTCGTGGATGACCCTTATTATCAGTTACCTTTGGCATGTGATCATCCCTGAAGGATTTTTTGAAGCCAAGAAGATACGTTTCAAAGCTCCGAGGTATGTGATGCAGGATGATAATTTGTTTCCAATAGGCCATCTACAGCCACTGCTTCATTTTGTAATCCCTTATGAGGATGATAACCTAATCAGGGAAGTCCACGAGGGGATTTTTGGAAGTTATCACGGGGATCGATCGGTTGCAATTTTTTTTAATGCAAGCTAGGTATTACTGGCCCACGATGTTCATGCAAACAAATATATTTAGTCTTTCCACCAATGTCAGAGGAGTGCACCAATTACCCATGTTCCTCAAAAGGATATGAGGAACATACAAGGCTCTTAGCCCTTCAAAAGTTGGGATTGATCTTGTGGAGCCTTTCCTAGAGGCCCCATAAAGGTCCAGGTATCTCATTGTGGGAATTGATTATTTCACAAAGTGGGTGGAAACTAAACCATTAACTAATATGAAGGGGTAGTCTATCATCGCGTTCTATTGCAAGAATATACTTTGTCACTTTGACATTCCGAAGATTATCATAATTGATAATGGGACGCAGTTCGCTCATGACACATTAAAAAGTTGGTGTGACAAGTTCAAATTCAGCAGAAGGTGACAACAGTGTACCATCCAAAGGAAAATGGTCAAGTTGATGTTACCAATCGAACCATTGGTAATGGTATTTGGACACAACTCTAAGAAGTAGATGGAAACTGGATCAACAAACTACCAAGTGTGTTGCATGCTTATCGAATGATTAATTCTTATGCCACCGGTGAAACACCATATAGCTTGATCTATAGATAAAAAGTTATGATTCCACCAAAAATTGGTATATATAGCCCAACGATAATAGTGGTCACCAAAAATTGTTGCCAAAGCCTCATTTATGCCCTTCTTGTGAGATGGCTAATGCCAAACGTCTTTCTTTTAATGACAATTTAAAACACGTACCACGCGTACGTGATTTAGTTCATTGTGATCTATGGGGAACATCACCTGTTGTCTCTCACGCCGGGTATCTTTATTATGTTACTTTTATCGATGATCACTCTCGGTTTACTTGGTTTTTTCCTCTACGACGAAAGTATGATTTTGTGGAGGTTTATATGCAATTTGAAGCCTTTGTTGAGAATCAGTTCTCCACCACTATTAAAGTCTTTCAGAGTGATAGTGGAACCGAGTCTGTGAATCATCGCATGCGATCTCATTTTGTATCTAAGGGCATTCATCATCAAATTTCTTGTCCTTACACACCAGAGCAAAATGATCGTGTAGAAAGGAAGCATCGCCACATCACCGAGACTGGTTTGTCATTTTCATTTCACTTCGGACTTCATCATTCATTTTGGTATGATGCCTTTTCGACAGCAATCTACACTATTAATAGGCTACCTACTTCGGTGTTATCTGGCCCGTCTCCTTACTCCATTATTTTCGGCCATCCATCTGACTACTCTAACTTTCATGCTTTTGGATGTCGTATTTTTCCATATTCGAGGCCTTATTCTCCGCACAAGTTGGAACCCCAAAGTTTGTCTTGCATTTTTCTGGGATACAGTTCACAGTACAAAGGTTATCGATGTCTTGATCTTCTTACCAAAAAGGAATACATCACTCGTCATGCTCGTTTGGATGAAACTTTTTTTCCTGGTTCCCGTACTGGTTCTGTTACAGATGCTTCTTCCCTGGGTGTTTCAGCCTTTTTAGAATCTACTCTGGTTGCCTCGGAGGTGTTTGAACCATGTTCCTCCTTGGGATCACCCATTATTTTGGATTCACCAGTAGCATCTTCAGATTAGCCGTCGGCCGCACCTTTCCTGGTCGCGCGTGGTCCTCACGCGTCGCTTCGATCTCCTACATGTGTGCTACACGCGCCGTCTCCTCATCTTCTGCCGACGTCGCCTGATTATTCTGGGAATCCACCATCGTCGTCTCAGCCGCTGGAAGCTCGGCTGTCATTCGCGAGTGGTCCTCACGCACCACCAGACAGCGTCGCGCGTGACATCCACCTTCCTTCGGCGTCGCCAGCTCCGTCGGCCTTTCACTGCTCACCATCTCCGGACCGGTCCCCGACGACACTCCTCGATGGCTCACATCAACTTTCTTCTCTAGTTTTGGCTTCTTAGTCTCGGCATCCGATGGCGACCCGTTCTCGCATAGGGTCTTTACGGTACAAGGATTTTTTAGATCATGATATTCCTGGTTTACTGCGTTCTTTATTTGCCAAGACTGAATCTCGAAGTCATCATTCGACGGTCAAGGATTCTGACTGGGTTGCCGTCATGGATTCAGAGATGGATGCTTTACGTACTCAACAAACATAGGAGCTGGTTCCTCGACCTCCTCGTGTAAATGTTGTTGGTTCTAAATGGGTATATCGTTTAAAGTAGAAATCTGATGGTTCACTTGATCGGCACATAGCCAGGTTAGTTGCTCAAGACTTTTCTCAGTTACCTGGTTTTGACTATGATCATACATTCAGTCCGGTTGTAAAAGCATCTATTGTTCGTGTTGTTTTGTCCATTGTTGTCACTCGTAATTGGCCATCACGGCAGCTTGATGTGAAGAATGCTTTTCTAAATGGTGTTCTTGATTCCCCGGTGTACATGGAGCAGCCTGCTGGTTATAAAGATCCTATGCGTCCTGATTTTGTTTGTTATTTGTGCAAGGTGATTTATGGTTTGAAACAAGCCCCTCGTGCTTGGTTTCAACGTTTTAGTACTTTTTTGGTTGGTCTAGGTTTTGTATGAAGTTATGCGGATACCTCCTTATTTGTTTTCTCCTGTGGTGCTTCTATACTCTATTTGCTGGTTTATGTTGATGACATTATTCTTATTGGGAATGAAGGTCAGCTTATACGCAAGTTCATTGCTCGTGTTCATCAAGAGTTTAAGATCACTGATCTTGCCACCTTACAGTATTTTTTGTGCTTGGAGGTTATGCGAAATTCCGATGGTCTATTCCTTGGTCAAGCCATATATGCCAAGGATATTTTATTGCGTGCTGAATGCAAGACTCGGCGCTAGTAGCTATCCCTTTTGTAGATTTTTCGTAGCTTTCCAGTACTTCCGGTAAGCCATTGGAAAATCTCACTCTTTACCGCTCTTTGGTCGATGCACTACAGTATTTGTCCATTACGTATCCCGACATTTCTTATGTTGTGAACACGGTCAGTCAATATATGTAGTCTCCTACTGATGACAATTATCAAGCTGTTACTCGAATTCTGTGTTATGTTCGTGGTACCCTACACTATGGACTTCAGTTTCGCAAGAATTCTTCCGCTTTGCCAGTTCTGGACTATTCTGATGTTGATTGGACTCGTTGCATTGAGACTCGTAGGTCTACCTATGGTTATGCCATTTTTCTTGGTGGCAACTTGGTTTCATGGAGTGCTAAAAAGCAACTTACGGTCTCTTATTCTAGTTCAGAATCAGAATACAAGACTATGGCCAACACTATTGCGGAATTAGCTTGGTTGATGAATTTATTAAGGGATTTGCGCGTGACTGCTAGTGCCCCGCCTGTTTTGCTGTGTGATAATAATAGTGCTCTTTTTCTTGCTCAGAATCCGGTTTCACATAAGAGAGCCAAGCACATTGATATTGATTATCATTTTGTGCATGAGATGGTGTCTTCCGGCAAGCTCAAGGTTGCTTATGTTCCTACTGATCATCAGCTTGCTGGCATCTTTACAAAGGGTTTATCTCGTCCTCAATTTAAGTTCTTACGGTCCAAGATTTGCGTTACGACAAGTCCCACACTTCGCTTGGGGTTAATAGAATATTAGACAAATTAAAATCAGGTTAAGAAAGGAATACCATTTCTGATTGGTTTTGTATATATCTTTTTCCATATCTGATTCTGCCTTGTATACCCATTTTACTCGGTATATATATGAATACACACAGCCACAATTATTTGTGAATTTTACATTCTATCACCAACCATCCTCGGCGGTTGCTTCTTCTCACCTTTAGACCAACCGCTTCTAGGCATCTTTATCGGCATGTTTTGTCAGTAAGTGAGCTTGGTCTTTGGGGTAGTGAGGGAGACACAGAAGTAATCAACTTGTTACAGCCCATCCTCTTCGAGGTTCGAAGAAGGTCGACGAACAGCTGATGAAATTCCTGAGTCTTAACAAATTTGTTGGTGTAAGACTCAATCAGAGCGTGTTGAGCTTTGGGGTTGCACTTGCTCGACAATCAATCTTTTTTCAGTCGTTAGTTTTTCAAGGCTTAGATCCTTCTTCTCGAGATCTTTCTTCAGCCTTGTGATGTCTGCCCTTGCAGCTTAGAGATCTGACTGAAGCTTCAGACGCTTAGCATCATGTTTATTCCGAGCAGCTTCTGCCACAATCTTGAGAGGCCCCTGGAGAAGGGAGAAGAAGACACTCGAAGAGAATTGGACAGAACACTGGACAACCACAGTAACCTGTGCATTATTGGGGGAAAAAAATCTTTAGAATACACAAAGAAAATGGTGATAAAACACTTCGATAACAGAAACTCACCGAGGGATTCTTTCCCAGTTCCCCCAAGAATTCTGAGGAATGGGAAGATGGAGCAGTATCGCTACTCAATTTTAGTAGCGTGAACTATGGGGTAGCAATGTAGGGCTCAATCCTGGGCTTCTTCGAGGGTCCCTCACTGTTTGGAGACTTTAAAGAGTGATCTGCATTATCAGCAGGGGCGGGTTGGGTCATACCATCCGTTGTAGGAGGGCTACATTCACATATTTCTTCCTCATTCCCTCCACTTCTAGATTCTTCTCCGAGGGCACAATCTTGGCTTCATGAGTTATTTTGTTTTAATTGATTATGGTGATAATATTCATGGGTTGTTATCAAATACAAGATACGTCATAGGAGGGATAGTTTTGGATTCAACTCTAATTGATTGCTATAATGATTAATGAACATATACTCCAATATAGAATTTGACAGTGCAAATGATAATACTCTTATATAAGTAAAGTTAGACCACACAGCCCAACTTATTAACCCATTTAAATCAACTCGGCCCAATAAGGTTTTATTATGAACAAGTCAGTCTTTGCCTTTAATGCGCAATGAATTAGAGTTTCTGTTATACACAATCACTATTAGGGTTTAATCAGTATAAATATGAAAGTATGTCACTTATTTTACTCATTTGGCTATTCTTTTTCTTGAGAAGCATGACTCACTTTGACATCAGAGAATTTTTCCCTGAAATACTTTGGGGCTTGTTTCTTGCAGATTACGACTGTAGAATCTGGATGACGATTGGATGGGGTATGAGACGCATCAACAATGGAGCTAATGTACTATTTCGATGAAATAAACTATCGTAACTGAACATTTGCCATTATATCATGTCATAAAGTTTCATTGTGAATTTATAGCAGATTTTGAGAACTTGTGTATTTATCTTTTAGGCAGACGTTGTCTTTTGGATTATTTACTTAAACTATGTATATGAATCTACCTGAAGTGTGTTTATAATTGAGGACTGCTTTTGCTAAGGGCTATCATTGCAGATTTCACAACCATTTTTTAGTTTGATCATCTTTTATAAAAAAAATTATAGTTCATGTGCTCTTTGAGTTCACGTTGCTTAAGTGCACCTTGGCTTGTAAATATGAAACTGGAGGCTTTCAACATCTCTATCGAGTTTAGTTGTTTCACCCAGTTCTAACCTAAATTTTTTATTTTCTTTCTTGTGTTATGATTCTGGTGAGTTTATAGTTCATTATTTTCTTCGAGAGACAACTCCAAAGAAACCCAAGTTGGTATCATAGGATGAAGATGCTACCACAATAACATCGGATTCTAGTGTTATAAGTGATTTAAATGTACCATGTGGTATTTCTTTTTTAACTTGGACGTGATACGGAAATAACTTCCACACATTAACTATAAGGTGCTTATATAAAAATTAGTAGGTGCTTCAACTACAATATTTAGGTGCTTCAAGAGTAGTTTGTGGGTGTTTTTTTAAAACTTATGCGTGCTACAAAAATAAATGAAATTAGTAAAGCTCCATGGTGCTTAAAGTACAATTTGTAGGTGATTCCACCACAGCTTGTAAGTGTTTTAAGTGTAACCCGTGGTTGCTTCCTATACATCTTTTTGCGTGCTAGAAAAAATAATTTGGTGCGCAGTGAACAACTCCTTGATGCTTTAATCATCGCTTGTAAATTCTTCAAATATAACATGTATGTGTTATTGTGTGTGCCATGAAACAATTTGGTTCATAGAGTAACTCATAAGTGTTTCAATCATCGCTTGTTAGTGCTTTAATTAGAACATGTAGATGCTTCTGTTATAACTCGTGTGTGGGTTCTTAAAGTACAACTCGTAAATGTTTCAACTAACGCTTGTAAGTGTTTCAAATGTAACATATAGATGCTGCTTTTATAACTTTTATGTGCTACGAAAATAATTTGCTACTTAGAGTACAACTCATGGGTGCTCAACTACCGCTTATAGTGCTACAATGTAAGTTGTAGGTGTTTATTTTATAACTTTCTTGTACACAAATTGGTGTTTAGATTACAACTCTTAGGTGTTTTGACCATTGCTTGTAAGTGTTTAAAATGTAACACATAGGTGCTTTGACTATTGACCATTGCTTGTAGTTAAGTGTTTCAAATGTAATATGTAGGTGTTTCTTTTATGTGTTATTAAGGACTAGTAATATTACTTGTAATTGTAATTAGACTAGAATTCTTTTTCTAGTCTGGCATAGGTCTTTTGCACACGTATATAATGTACCCCAAAGCATGAATACAAACACACAATTATTACCCCGTAAATATTCTTCATGGTATCAAAGCCTAAAACCCTGAAAACCTAAAGAAAAATTTCTGCTGCTTTCCGAACTTCCGCCGCCGATCCGCCGTCCACGTATTGCCTCACGCGCCACCGTCTCCGCCGACCAAAGCTCGCTGCCCGTTGCCCATCGCCGTCCGCTGTCGCTGCTTACCAGCCGCCGATGTCGCCGCTCCATTTCTGCCATTCTGCCCCTGCAATGGCCGCCGATCTGAGCTGCGCATTGTTCTATGCGCCACCTCTGATCCGCCGATCTTAGCCACACTTCCGTTCACCACTGGTACCGATCTGCCGTCGCCGATCCACCGATTCCGGTTGTTCGCTGCTCGTTGTCCATCCACGTGTGTAAAGCCACCGTACCCAATCACGCGTCGCCGACGTGAAGCTCAGGCGTCGTCCATACCGCTGATCTGCTCACCGCTGTTGATCCACAAAAATGTCTGCTTCTGGTTCTAGTCCCGATGCTGCTGAACAAGCCTGCATTTCTGCTAAAACCGAGGCTATTAAATTACATAACCTTAACGCCACCGATGTCGTTGAAGCTTACTCAAACAGTTGCAATTACAATATGCCACTGAGGGTTCTGTTCTTATCGGTCGTTCTATGCATGACCCTTACTTCCTCAGTACTTCCGATGGCCCGGGTTTGTCAATCTTTCTCGTCATACTTAAAGGAGAGGAGAATTACCTGGAATGGTCTAATGTTATCTACAGTGCTATGCTTGCTAAGAAGAAGAATGGTTTCATTGATGAATCCATTACTAAACTTCCAGACAATCATCATGATGCGGTTGAATGGCCTGGAATTAATGCTACCATGGTGTGTTGGGTTTTGTAGACCTTAGATCCACCACTGCGTTCTTCTACTAGTTACTATCCTACGGTGAAGGAAACGTGGGATGATCTAAAGGCACATTTTACCCTTGGGAATGGTCTGAAAATTCTGCGAATGTGTGAAGATATTCAGAACTGTTGGCAAAATGTCAGACTGTTGCCATTTATTTTAGCAAAATGAAGAAGCTGTTTGGTGATTACAATGCACTACGACCTCCTTTAGTTTACACTTGTGAAGCTTGTAAACCTCTGTGTACTTGCAACCATGTTGCCGACGCCTTCCTAGAACGTGAGAAAGATATGATATACCAGTTTCTCATGGGTCTTGATGAAGGCTATCATACCTTGCAATCCAACATCATGACCATCGATCCACTTCCACTAGTCATGCGTATATACGCTCTTGTTGCTCAGGAGGATAATCACAGAGCCGTTGTTTGTTCTCACGAGACTTCAACTGACTCAATAGCGTATGTTTTACGACGTCCACCACCTTTGGATTCTTCGTCAGTTGTTCTCAATGCAGCAAATCTGGTATGTTTGCATTGTCATCGCAGGGGCCATGATAAAGATACTTGTTTCAAGCTCACTAGAGTACCAGATTGGTTCAGAGAATTGAACCTAAAGACCAAGAATTCGGTGCCGACCTAGCCGCCTGCAGCCACCGCTCAGGGTGGATCAGCCACTAGTGGCAGACCTACGCCACCACCATTTGTCGGCGCTGACGTGTCACCTCCGGGACACGCTGCCGCAGCCTCCCAGACTGTACCTGCCCATTCTGATTTTGGTCCTTACATTTTTTTAATCAGTTTAAAGTTGTGTCTAACCATGGTTCAGGTAAGTCTACTTTACCATGGATACTTTATACAGGAGCCTCCTATCATATGACCAGTGACAAGGGTTCTCTTTTTGATATTACTACTGATGTGCATTCCGTGCATGTTGTGTTGCCTGATGGTTCTGTGTCATCTGCAAACCATTATGGTTCTATTCGTTTTGGGGGTGTTACTCTTACTCATGTGCTCTACATACCCTCTCTGCATTGCCATTTATTATC